>JAMZAV010004929.1:0-48475 GCA_024449915.1 Sweltsa coloradensis
AAGGAAGAAAACCAGCCCCATGGCTAACAGCAGAGATTAGGAAATCCATGCATAGGAGAGACCACTTGCGAAAAGAATTCAGGATTTCGAGAAGACAGTCTACGTGGGAGGAATACAAGAAAGTTCGAAATAGTGTAAATAATAAGATTCGTTTTTCTAAGCGTGAGCATTTTAAGTCTTCTTTTGATTATGATATTTCTTCAAAATCTTTATGGTCAGTTTATAATAAGTTGACAGGTAACAAAGGAAAAAAAGTGTGTAGCAAAGCCTACAGGAGAGTACATGGCCCATTATGAGTGAAATTATGATCAAAATTGGCAATAAAAAATTTATTGGATTCGTAACAGACAATGCAGCACCAATGGTCAAGGCATGGCGGTTAGTAGAAGATCAGTTTTCAATGCACAATATTACGTACCATGGGTGCATTGCTCACACATTAAATCTTTTAATTGGTGATATTATGAAACATGCAAGTTTTGTTAAAGTGGAGACAACATGCAAAGATATTATAAACTGTGTCAAGTACAGCCAGCGGCTTACTGCTATCTTCAAATCGATCCAAGAAAGCAAAAAGGGAAAAAAGGAAATTCGAAGTCTTCAGCTGCCTGTAAAGACCAGGTGGGGGTCTATTGTTGCTTGTCTGCAAAGCTTAGTGAAAACTAAGCATGCCCTTCAAGCTTTAGCCATATCTGAAGAAGTTGATGACAAAGTCATGAACAATCGACTCAAGAACCTGCTTCTAGATGCCCCATTCTGGGGCAAGGTTACAGCAACTTTGAGCCTGCCTAAACCTATTAAGGACCTAATCACTAAGCTAGGGGCAGACATACCTCGCCTAAGCATGGTACCAGAAGCGTTTGCAATAATAAACGAAAGTTCCTCATGGAATCTTGTTGAAAGTCCTGCATCTGCAGTCGAAGAGGAAAAAATCGTGAAATCGCTACAGAATCGTAAAGAGTAGGCTTTAAGGTCTTAACACTTTGCCGCCAACATTTTAGTTCCTGAGTACATTGGGAAATCATTTAGCTCCGAGGAAGATGTTGATGGTGTTGAGTACATTTTCAAACTTGCAACAAACTTGCCAAACACTAATGAAAAAATAATCATTAATGAGCTAGCACTATATAAAACTAAAGGTGGACTATGGGCCAAACCATTTGTGTGGGCAAATGTGACTCATGAAGCTGACAATTTAAGGCTAATGGATCCGCTCACATGGTGGAAGGGCATCTGCAGCTCATCCCCTCTAAGCATAATAGCTGAAATAGCTTTAAGTCTTCCAGCTACATCGGCTGCAACTGAACGATCGTTCAGCACTTTCGGGGTCATTCACACCAAAAAAAGGAACAGGCTAACAACTAAACGGGCTAGTATGCTAATGCATATTAGCCACAACTAGAAAATCGAGAGAAGGACTGAAGAGATAGAAAAGCAAGGTAACGAAAGTGAAAGTGAAGAGAATGCTGATGAAGTTGAAGAAGTTGAGGATGAACACTGTGATAACAGCGATCTAGTTCCAACTGAAAAGGTGGTTGATGTTGATGTTGGATATTGCTTAACGTCTCATATTTATGCAACTTGGCTAATCGAGACGAAGGGAGGGACGTAAGGGATGACGCGGGGGGACAAGGGGTGGACAGGCCTGTGCTGGTCAGAACCAGCCACAAGCGTATGGGGAGAGCAGGGGTCCCCCCACGTCGTGGTTGTCTGTTATTGTTTGTTGTTGTTGTTGTTGTTGTTGTTGTTGTTGTTGTTGCGGGAGTGCGCAATAAACCGGGAAATGGGAGTTCAGTACAAGACACATAATAAGAAGGAAGACTTTAAGAACTAGTGTGCATTGAAGGAGTTCTGCTGGGAACCAGAAGGAAGCAAGCTGGAAGACAGAAGAGGCAAGAACGGACGAAGCACGGAGTACCAAGAGGTCGTCGGATCGATTCCCACATCAAGTCGTGGAGTACCTCCTAATCCGAGGCTTTACTAGGCCAACTCTTTAGGAAGATCTACTGGGAATTATGTTATTGTTTGTTGCTTATGTATTTTATAGATTCCCCTCCTGGCCTGGCTAAGAACCTCATCGAGGCCCTGGAAAATGAACTGATCTTCTCGTCGGATACTGAAATGGAACTGGACTTGCCTCGTGCAACTTTTTCACCTAATCCAAATCGAGGCTTAGGAGAAGAAGAAGAAGAAGAAACCAACAGTGAATTGGATATGCCTGTATTGGACCGAGAGGATGATCTCGACTACGAGCCCGCACTCCACGTGCTGGATAACTCCGTATCCATAGATGATCCAGATGAAGTTCAAGATCATGATGTATTATTAGACAATGAAAACCAAGAACGAGCCTTGGAAGACGAACATAGGGATGCAGGAGGTAAGGAAGCGTAAACATGCAGGCAAACCAGAGGAGTGGAAAAGAAATTGTAACAAACGTCTTAGATCAGAAAGTAAGGCGTACACTGAATATAAGATATTGGATATTGCTTAACGTCTCATATTTATGCAAATTGGCTAATCGAGACGAAGGGAGGGACGTAAGGGGCGGACAGGCCTGCGCTGGTCAGAACCAGCCCCAAGCGTATGGGGAGGGAAGGGGTTCCCCACGTCGTGGTCGTCTCCGTCTGTGTCATCATCCGTCCGTGTTGTCGTTGTCGTCGCCGTTGAGGAGGTAGTCACAAAGGGAAGGGAAAAGTTCCCCGACGACGACCTAGAGCTCGCCATTAGTTTCAGGGAGAAAAACTCCCCTCATCACGGGCCAAACCACGAGAAGGTTGCGAGTTGGAATTTGATGGCCCATAAGAGATTGGAGGGAGGAAGGAAAAATATCCCATAATATAGTGCGTCCAGAAAAGATGGTACGATTGTCATGCACGTCTAGAATGTGTACAAAATCAAAAGTTAGGCAATGTCAGGAATTTGGGGGAGAAGAGAGATTGATAAGTTCTAACAAGTTTTGGAAAGACCCATAGGCGCCGGGAGGGAGGGCAAGGGGGGCGCTCACCCCCCCTGGATTTCAGGAAAAAATCAATTTTAACCGGCGATTTACGTTATTACATTTAAATTAATGTATTTGTGAAACCGAAATTCAATTGAAAATTAATATTAATAATATGAATGTTTCTTATATTTGATTCATTCATTAAATGCATATAATATATATATTTTTTAATTCGTTACCAAAATTGTTGTGTTTAAATGCATTGTTGTTGTAATGCTACTATTTCAAATATTTACGAAAATGTACTTTATTGTTGTTTCTGCATCTATGTAATTAGACTTATTTAGTTGTCCTCCTTTGTAAATCAGTTTATATAACTGAATAGGATAGACGTTAAATAAATAAATAAATAAATAAATAAATAAATAAATAAATAAATACAAATAAATAAATTTAATGATCTGATCGGGAGCGGAGTGTTACTACTTGACTTAGTAAAGACATCAGAGTTGATATTTCCAGCCATTACTAAGGCACTCTTAGGCGGCTTTGACTTTACCAGTGACAACGTGCTCGGTTCAGTGATTTAGTACGTTAAGGCGCGTGAATACGTGGCTACGGGCAACAATGGGCCACGAACGCCTAAGTGGATTGTGCTTAATGAGCGTCCATCGAGAAATGAATGTCACAAGAATGTAAAATAATCGAGTCATTAATAACTTTGCTTTGGACACAAGGCATTTGACATTTTTGTTTAAAGAAAGAAATGATGGTACAAGTGATGATCAGATGAAACTTAGCAAGTCGCTTAGGGTTAAGTAAATAGACCACCAGAACACGGTAGGCCTACAATAATTTATTCTTTATTTAAATAGGAATGTTTGTTAATTTTAGTATTTAGTAATGCATTGAAATTTCGCATTTTCCTTTTTGGGTCTAGTCAATCTCACCCGTTTTCCATTTATATTATGTTATGTAACACGATATCGTCTCTATGATTTGTAGGCTAGTATATTTTTAGTCGATGTAGACCTCTAAAGAACGTGTTTGTATTCCACATTGCATTGCAACTGGAAAGAAGTCATTCAAGTTGCAGTTTATGTAAGAAAAGAAAATGTGATTAAAACGGTCACATTCATTTTAATTTTATGCAATTAAAGTATAGGCTTTGTTTTGAAAACGTGTTCCATTTTCAACTCATAACCGATTTTAATATCTACTATCGCTTAAAAAAAGTCTTGAAAAAGAAAAAACAAACAAATAAAACGCCCTGCTGGGTAGCTGCCGCCTTACATGACCTTTAACATCGGTGGACTGTGTACTGCACCCTCTAGAAAAATTCCTGCCGGCGCCCATGGAAAGACTTAAGCTGGGATCAGCTCAAAATATGTTTCAACTATGATCGGGGTAAAAGCAACGGCTAAAACCAAGGTTGGACCTGAGTCCAGGAGAAAAGCATCCAACTCATATCACCTGATGATAAATAACGAAAAAAGAACACTGTCAAAAAATGTTTTTATACACGTTGGGAATTGAAGTTAGTGTTGTTTGAGGGCAGGGCACTCAACAGTTGAGTTATCAGTGCCCATGTATTGTTGTTGTAGTCGTCTTATTTCTAATGATTGTTAAATTTTGTGAAAAAGCTTCACATTGTGCAAGAATTTAAAAACATTATCAAGACATCGTCCGCCGATGGGGAGCGTTGCCCGATCCTAATGAAGAGATAACCACTAGGAGAGGACGTGTGGTCCGCCCACCCAACCGCTACCAGGCCCCAGACTGGCGACGCTAGGCAGAGTGACACCACACCGGAGAAGGGGCCACAAAACAGCAGCAGGCACAATCCAAAAACGTGACGTCGAACAACAAAAACATGGACAATGATGTCAACAGCCCCAACAACAATCAGCTGCAAAGCAGAGTTTTTTTGTGGAGAACACAACAGATGAGTGAGTGACAACAACTTTGCTTCTTTTTCTTTGTTTTTAATTCAAGTTTAATTCAAAATGTTATGCTCCATCACACACACTTCCCACGACACAAAATCACAAGAATTGTAACGAATAGTTACCCAAAAGCTAGCGACAAGGTTACACATTTGAAAAAGATAAAAATGATTTTTAATGTCTGGTCTTTAGTGTTAGGTAGTATTTTAAATACAGGTTTCGAAACGCTTTGCAACACACACTTTTGGCTCCATTTGGTAGCGCTCTCTAGCGAAATTCGATCGTGTCGGACCATTTTGCACAGAATAGGGAGTGAACAAAACCATTCAATCTGGACAGAACAGACATTCTCCTAATAATAACAAAAAATAAACAGAACAACGCAAGGCCCCGTGTCTGCTGGCGAGCGCTGTTTACTACAAAACCAAGCTGTGCGTACACAACTCACAATACACAATCAAGTCACTTTAGATGTAACTCGTTACTTGTGGCATGAAGGCCAAGGAGGGCTTGATGCTACAAACTTTGCAACAATGTTAGTAGACTATTTGACCATATACCTTACTCGCCATGGTGCTACAGATACTATAATAATATACAGTAATGGCTGTGGCTATCAAAATAGAAACAGTATTTTATCAAATGCGTTACTCCACTTTTGTATTGCCAACAATGTCACTATTGTACACTACTACCTCAAGAAAGGGCATACGCAGGTGGAAGTCGACAACGTACACTTCTCATCGAACGTCAGCTTAAAAGACGTGAAAATTATCTTCAGACAGATCGGTATGTCGGGAGAGTATGAAATCCAACCATATGATGAAAATTATTTAAATTGTGATTATTTTAAATTGTATATAGGGGTTAAATATTACCCATCAGTAAGACCACGACACAAGCCTGGTGTAACTATCGTAAATCATCTACGGTGCTTGAAGAACAGTCTGAAACCGTAAAAACTAGATTTACCTGGTCCCTACACCTGTAAAAAGTGATATATTTCATAAAGCAAAATAGATATAGTGATCATAACAATACCGGCACCTAAGATGAGATTAATATCATATTTTGGACACCTAAAATCAATATTTTAATTAAACTCATAAGCATTCACACAATCAAATAATAACACATTGTATTGATGTTTAAAAAATTACATATTTTGAAAGTATTGAACAAAAAACGCATGTACACAAATGTGTTCTTGAACATTTTTAGCTTGTTAAGGATCGTGAACGCAACTATGGGATAAACATTACTGAAAAAAGAAAAGCTTTTTTCACTCCTGATGTTGTCAATGAGACAATTAACCTGAAAAAAGTAAAGCTTTTTTACTCCTGATGTTGTCAATGAGACAATTAACCGGGCACTAACAATAAAGTGCCAATGGACAAAGGATCTCTTGGAATTTGTTGGGATGGATAGGAAGCACAATATTTCCGGTGAGTTCAAATTGAAATAAAAATTAATATTCTTTACAAATGCACTTACACAAATTACTATGGTTGAAGTAACAACCTCCTTACTGATATAGTACCACAAACATAAAAACTCATGACATAAAAACAATTTAAGATTCAAAATTTACCTCCATAGAAACAACCATTCTTTATATTCACGTGACATTACGGACATTTGTTGACCTACCTGAGACCTACCTTCTTCAATGCCACAATAGAATCAGGATTCAAGGCATGTGGCATTGTACCATTTAACCATGAAGAGGTGATGAGGAAGTTGCCAACTTGCCCTACTGATCACCAATGGAAGAAGATGTTGAAGGGAGCAGTTCAAGTGGAACACCAGTCAGCACACCAAGACAAACTCCTAGCATCAAGTCGGTGTCGCCAACAATTTCAGATTGTACACTAGACCTTTTGAATAAAATGCGGTACGATAAAGAAATCATGCAGTGACAAAACGGAAAAACCGAGTAAGAGTTGAACCTGGACCCAAAATGGTTTGTACGTAACAGAGTCCTACGAGTCTCCAATCTGAGGTAAAATTATTGCAAAAAACAATAAATTGACAAATTGACGACTCGAAAGGAGATATCGTGAGCCTTTTGCAGTCAGTGCAGGTTCTTGACAAATACAAACTTGCATTTAGCAAAACATACAAACTATGTGTAATAGGTCTGAATATCCCATCATCAAGTGCTGCGTGTGAAAGAACTTTTTCGTGTTAACGCAGACTGAAGACATATTTACGAAACAGAATGTGTAACGATAGACTGAGTAGATTAGCTATACTTTACAGTAGAGGAAACAATATCTAAAGTTCTAGACATGGAGTGCGTAGTTTGCAGATTTGGAGCGCAGCACAAAAGCCTTAGGATTATTCTTCAATAAAGGTAAGAATTTATATGAACCTTCAACCACCTTAAAATTAATTTAGATCCATGACTGTGACGCAATAACTATGACTGTTCGTGCTTCCGCTGCCAGTCAGTCAAAAAGTCAAACAGTCAAAAAGGGCATTTTTGAGGAAATGCCAACAATGGTAAAACCCAAATTCCGGGTAAATGCAAAATTCGATTTCGCAGACCGGATTTTTTAAAATACTAATGGAAGCTTTCATCAACCCCGCACAAAAGTCCTTTTGTATTTAAATCGATTTATTACGGATTTACCGGGCATTGTTTGATGCTGGGCGTAAAAATTTGGAAATAAGCTGGTATTCCAATGAGCAACATATAAACCACGATTTTGTGACGTAACCTTTGCCCCTACCAAAACTATAGAAGACACCTGTTTTGTAGGGAATTAAATGGGGAATATTTTTGCCATTGAAATATTTTGTCTATCTCAAACAAATTTTGAGATATTCGATAACAAACACTTTTTGGCCGCCATTTTCCAATATGGCGGCCGAAGCTCCAGTCTGATTGTAGGGGAGTTTTAGTATGTTGATAAGTATCCTTTAAGGAAGGTCTCTTCAAAAATTCAGCGACATCGCAATTTTTTCCTCCAAAAATTCTTATTTGACAGGATTATACTTGTCTGTTTCCACTCCTAGGTATAGTTTTATGGAATTTAATAATTTATTTATTTCTGAAATGTTCCTGATTTCTTTTGGCAAACAGTTAAAAAGTTTTATTCCCATCATATAAGAACCATTTTTACATTTAGAAGTACGTACAGCTGGTACATGGAAACTGTCCTTTTGTCTAGTATTATGTATATGTGTATGGAGTTATTTAGTGGCATTTGATTCCTATT
Source organism: Sweltsa coloradensis (assembly GCA_024449915.1). Taxonomy (NCBI): domain Eukaryota; kingdom Metazoa; phylum Arthropoda; class Insecta; order Plecoptera; family Chloroperlidae; genus Sweltsa; species Sweltsa coloradensis. The sequence goes on from JAMZAV010004929.1 coordinate 8,115, forward strand.
TTTAATTATCAGATCTAAAACTTCATAAATGTAAAGACCTGGAAGAGTAAGAATATTTAAGTTCTTAAATGCAGGTTTGCAAGAATCCCTATATCCAATTCCAGCTAATATCCATACCGCCCTTTTTTGAATCATAAATAATTGGAGAGACTGCGATGAATTACCCCACAGTGGTATTCCATAACGAATGTGGGCCTCAAAATAGGCATGATATGCTAGTTTTGCCGTAGTTTTCCCGGAAGTTTCAGTTATAACGCGTAATGCATAGCATGCAGAGCCCAATTTAGGGCCAAGTGCTGCTATGTGTTGACACCAGCTAAGTGTATCATCAACTTTAATGCCCAACAATTTTAATGTGATTACCTGATTTAGATTGGTATTAGAAATATTTAAATCAACTTTGTTAACATTTTTCTGATATACATGAAATTGAATATAGTTAGTCTTTTCTTTATTTAATCCAAGTATGTTTGCCATTAACCACTGGTGTATTTGATTCGCTATTACATTTGAAAGTTGTTCTAAAATTGATAGATTATCACTTGTTATTGAGGCAGATATGTCATCTGCATAAAGAATTATCTTTATTAGTTCCTTTAGGTTCTTATTTAAATTTTGTATGTACACTGGGAGATCATTTATAAATAGTATGAATAACAGTAGTCTTAGTATGGACCCCTGGGGAACGCCCGATTCGACTTCAAGCCATTCAGAATGGTAAACTTCAGTTTTCCTATTTGTATTTGAGTGACTTATTTTCACTCTTTGTTTTCTAGACTTACGGTAGGATGGCAACCACTTCAGAGGTGTCCCTTTGATGCCATACCGTTCCAGTTTCCTTAACAGTATATTATGGTCTACACAATCAAACGCCTTACTCAAATCACAGAATACTCCCAATGCATATTTTCGCTCATCAAGTGCATTTAGAATATGATTTTCAAGATCCACTAATGCTGTTAAAGTAGATTTATTTTTTTGGAACCCGTGCTGTGATTTGTTCAATATATTGTGTGTTGCAAGGAATTCCAAAAGCCTGTTTTGTGTTAATTTTTCTAAAATTTTTGAGAAAACTGGAGGTGTCCCTTTGATGCCATATCGTTCCAGTTTCCTTAACAGCATATTATGGTCTACACAATCAAACGCCTTACTCAAATCACAGAATACTCCCAATGCATATTTTCGCTCATCAAGTGCATTTAGAATATGATTTTCAAGATCCACTAATGCTGTTAAAGTAGATTTATTTTTTTGGAACCTGTGCTGTGATTTGTTCAATATATTGTGTGTTGCAAGGAATTCCAAAAGCCTGTTTTGTGTTAAATTTTTCTAAAATTTTTGAGAAAACTGGGAGCAAAGATATAGGCCTATAGTTGGTTGCATCATGCTTGTCCCCATTCTTAAAGAGCGGTACAATGTCAGAATATTTAAGTTTGTCGGGGAAAATACCATTTTCATAAGATGAATTAAAGATGTCCATTAAAGGTTTTTTAATGCTGTATATGCATTTTTTTTACTAAAATTATTGGTATATCATCCCACCCACAGGAAGTAGTATTTTTCAGTTCCCTAACTATTTTGATGATTTCCTGCTCGGTTACCCGTTTAAATGTGAAAATGTTAGCTACATTCCCAGTGTCATTAGAAAACAATATCAATGGATCTATACTATTTTTGGTAGAGTTTATGTCAACAGACTTGTAAATATCCCTAAAGGCCTGGTTAAAAGTATTTGCTACAATTTCTGGCTTTATTATGGTCGGAGTGGAAACATTATCTCCCGATGTTAATTCAATATTTGAAACTACAGTTTTATTGTTAGTGTACGTTTCATTTTTAACCACTCGCCATACGGCCTTGGCCTTATCGTTTGAATTTTTAATAAAGCTATAATTGGAAGATTTCTTTGCTTCCTTCAATTTATTCATGTATATTTTCTTGTTTTGTTTATATATAATTTTTAATTCCTCATTATTACTAGCTTTACTAATCCTATATTGCTCTTTCATTTGTGTACTCATAGTTTTTAGTTCTTCTGTTATCCAATTTTTATTTCTATTCTTTATTTTTACTTGTTTTTTGGGAAATATGGCTTCAAAGTTAGATTTGAAAATGTGCAGGAAAGTGTTGTATTTTGCATTTGTTGTTGTACTGGTTGAGATATTTTCCCAGGTTTGGTTGAGCATGCACTCATTAAAAGTATATATAGCTTCCGGGTCAAATGATCTCTTACTAATTACTTTATGTGTGTATTTAGGCTTCTGAAGTATTTTTGTACTGAAAGTTATGATTTGAGCATTATGATCCGATAGAGCTAAGTCAAGGTTATATACCTCATAGAAATGTTGGTTTAGATTGGTAATAATATTATCAATACAAGTGTTACTACATGATCTTGTAACTGATTTAATAGTGGCATGCATGTTGAATGAACTGAGGATGTTTTCAAAATTTAGCGTGTCTAGTGTTTTTTCCAGTAGGTTTACATTAAAGTCACCACACATGATGATTTGTTTTTTCTCTTTGTGAATTATATCAAGAAGTTTTAAAAGTTCATTCTGAAATACCTCCAGACTGCCACTTGGTGTTCTGTACATACTAATCACGACTAAATTTCCTTGATGTAGTTTTTTTGTTAATATAATTTCTAAAACTGAAAATTCAAAGTGAGTGTCTACACTTCTCTTATTAAGATCTATTCTTTCCCGTACTTCAACTTGTGACATTCCCTTTTTTTCAAAAATACACGCACCTCCGTAGCCCTTAGATCGACAGTAAGCTGTAACAATATCATAACCTTCGACGTTAATATGAGGCAATTCCTCATTTTTGAGCCAATGTTCCGTGATACATAAAATGTCTATAGATTTTAAGCCGTTAAGACAAACAGACAGCATGTTTCCTTTCTTCCTGATACTCTGGATATTTATGTGCATAATAGATGACCTGCACTATTTAATTTTAAAAAAGAAAAGTCAACATGTTTGCCTATGGTGTGTGCTGTAATTGTGGAATTGTCCAAAAAGGATAAAAAGGGTAGGTTAGTTGTTTTAGTTGATCAAGTGTCATGTCAGCTTTTATGTCAAAACCTTGAAAGTCTTCGTCACTAGATTCATAGTCTATATCTGAACCAGCGGTTGATTCATACTCATACTTGTATCGGCCGGTTTTGGGCTCATCCGTCTGCATCGCCCGGTCAACGTTATCATCATTGGTCTTGGGCTCCACGACCAGCGGTGCCTGGGCCACCACGCAGTCATCCTCATAAGTCTTGGGCTCCGCGTCTGACGGTACCTGAGCCACCACGCAGTCATCCTTTGTCTTAGGCTCCGCGACCCGCAGTGCCTGGGCCACCTTGTCATCTTTATAGGTCTTGGGCTCCGCGTCCAGCAGCACCTGGGCCACCTTGCCACCACCATCATTGGGGACCTCTTCTTCTTCATCTGCGTCCAATTCTTGGGCTGTTGCACTTGTTGGCCTTATAATTTCTTGAGTCTTCACAGTCTTGGTTCCCTTGTCTCGTGTCTCAGCATCTATCTGCTCCACTAATTTTATGGATTCCTGCATGTCCTCGTCTTTGGTCTGCGATGGCATCATGTTTTCAGGGTTTTTTGACATCGGGGTCATTGGCGGCACTAGGCCTATATTGACGTGGTCAGCCGACATCAAGTCCTCGGCAGGGTTGTTTGGCCTACGGTCCTTGGCTGTCTTGTAGTTTGATGACTGACTTAAGGCTCCTTCATTGTTATGGCTCGAGAGTCTTAAGTCTAAGCCTAGTTCCGATGTATTTTCCGCCTGGCTGCAGCTTATCAGCTGCTCGGAAGTATTAACAAGCTTCAAGGTTAGTTTTTCAACCTTCTTGTGGATAGGCCTAGTCCCATCCAATATTGCCAACCGTAGTAGCTGAATGAGTCTATTTTTCCCATAGGGATTAAGATGTATCCCTTGACCCGTGAAGTATGATTTTTCAAAGCATGACAGATCTATGTACTGTACATTATGCCTTGGAAGGATAAGTTATTGTAATTGCTTATTAATATCGGAAATCATAGGGTTCAGGTATAAGGAGTCAAAACGAAACGGTATTGACACAATTATGATCTGACACGCAAACTTGGCTTCAAGAATGACTTTTACATTGTTTATGATATCTCTAGGGTAGGTTGGGAAGTTGTTTGATCCAGCTACTATCACCAAATGGTCGTGCTGCTTTAGCCTAGCTAGCATGGAGAGTACCTCAGCATAAATTATAACATATAACATTAAAAAAATTATATAACATAAATTAGGGGTCTAATACCTCTTAAGAATCTCTTTTTAGTTAATCTCAATGATCTTCCCATTTTATAGCACTTTAAAACACATAAATCAGAGCCAAACTCGTGAATTGACGACGTAAACAAAGTTTGACACATGAGAAAATAGCGCTGTCTGCAGGCAATTTAGAAGCCTGTTGGGTACCAACCTATGAAAAATAAATCTACGCTAATTCGTAACCTAACACAACAAAAATCAGCTAGATTCAAATTATAGCGGGAAAGCTATGGAATTTTGAATGTGACAAAGTGTTGTTGCTTTGGCAAACAAAAAGCAACAGCAAAGCAACAATAAGACTTAAAAATAAATAAAAAAGCACAATGAATGGTCGGATCTTAATGAAATAAAGTGTTTTACACTCACAAATTGATATAGAATAATCCAATTTCGGAAGGTTCGTTCGCCTATACCTCCCCTTAAAGGACTGGCTCATTTCATGGATATTCTTCATCTCGTCCACAATGTATTGTACAACTGTTGCGGGAATCAGGAAGTGTGATTGCAACTTAAGATAGAACGAGGCTAAATTCATTTCATAAAGGTCATCAATAAATGCCCAGGAATAATCTTTACAAGCAAACTCAACTTTGTCTGGCTCCTCTTAAACTGCAGGTTCAGTTTCAGCTCTAGACGTTGTTTGAGTTTGTTCATTAGGCATAGTTGATTCACTGGATGAAGATAAGCTAATGGCTACAAGGGCTGGGTTTGGATTGGGGTGAATATTTAATTTGTGCGTGGTTATGTGAGACCTGAAGGATACTGATTAGGTATAATGTTTGCTACAAGACAACATAGGACATCTCACTGCATGCCCCTGTTCTATTTGCTTTTGTAAATGTTTCATTAAAATTGAATGACTGTCCACGATTTTCTGACTTATTGGAAGGGTGCATTTAAATTGTATGTTAGGTATGTGCCACTCTTTTGATTCCTTCTCTTTTGCCAACTCTGAAGTAGCATCATGGCGAAGTTTGAGAGGGTAATTCAACAAATGAGGAAGGAATATTTACAACCAGTTAATCCACAGGGAAACTTTGGGTTTGCATTCATATGGTATCGGATATGCTCCTTGCTTGGTCAAAATCAGCCCACAAATCACGAAAATATTGCATTAAAAATCGGGAAAAAATCGTAAGAGCACGATTACTTAGGTACTTAGGGTCTAGCATGCTGGTTGCTCGTTGTAGATCAGTTCAGTTTTTGATGGATTACAACAACCGGTTCTTCCTCAGATTTCAATACCAGTGCTTTTTTCACTTTTTGAGTCAAATTTGTTTCAAACTCGTGAAAAATTTTGCGTAGGGGAGAGGGGGCCACAATGAGACACTAAAAACTTTTTCAGCTCAAATTCTTGCATTCATTATCGTCATACAAAATACTAACTACCATTGACGGATCGGGTCAATATAAAACAATGTTGACGGACTGGGAGATCAAGACTTTTAGATACTGTACACTTTTAAATATTGAGTGAACTAGTGTTTCAGTAATATGCTTTTAACTGAAAGTGACTTTGTATTTTAGATCGTCAAATAACTCCCATGACCTGAAACTAATGACTAATGGCGATCTCTGGGTCGTCGTCGGGGAACTTTCCCCTTCCCTTTGACTACCTCCCCGACGGCGACGACAATGACAACACGGACGGATGATGACACAGACGGAGACGACTACGACGTGGGGGAACCCCTGCCCTCCCCATACGCTTGTGGCTGGTTCTGACCTGCACAGGCCTGTCCACCCCTTGTCCTCCCGCGTCATCCCTTACGTCCCTCCCTTCGTCTCGATTAGCCAAGTTGCATAAATATGAGACGTTAAGCAATATCCAATCAATCTTTCTATCGTCGTTATCTGTTCCTGAATCCGACGATTCCCCAGTTCTTTTGCTTTTCTAGCGTTGTTGCTTACTGACCACATTACTAGCCGCAGAGAACTCGGACACCTCGACATCTCTTTCGTACATTGCCATTTTGTCTCTGCATTTTTCGTACGAACCTACAATGTAAACATGAAAACATAGCAAGACCAGCTTGATCCATGTACACACAGAGAAATCAATGGTATGAGTGAAAGGCACTCTACTTGATGAAAAACGTATGTTTTATCCGAAAAGGCTCCCAATTGTTGTTACTCCTCAATGAGTGTTTAGACTGCCTGACCTTGACCTAGAACTAGGCCTATTTGCCTATCTTCTTGTCTCTCTACTTGCCTATTGCATCCTATTCCTCCTCGCCCTCTTCCTCTATCTCTGAAGAAGGCTGTGAATGAGTTGGGAGAGGTTTTAAGTTTATGTCTGGTCAAATTTAGTTTATTGGCCGACGTACGACGTACGGATGTAATCCCCAGCCTTCTGCAATGTCATGTTAGGGCTTGTAGGTCAGCACTTGTCTTGTTTCTCATTTTATTCAGCCACAACATTGCTGTGGCCTTCTGGCGTTTACAAGACTGTTTCTTGAGCGGGAAGTTGTTCAACTAACATGCCCGAAGAATCGATGTTATCGTCAGAATTTATTTCTTCGTCTGATGCCAAGAACGAGTCGTCATCATCAAAAGAGACGTTTGAATTAGGTTCAGTATCAGTACCTGTACTAAAACTGGAATCAGAATCTCAAAAAATCTACGTATTATCGTTTTAAGCACCAGAAGCAGCATTTCGAGCAAATCGAGAAATAGCAAAATTTCATTCACATCATACACAATAATTTTATTTATTTATTTCCATTCACATAAATAACTTTTGCTTTGCTATTACTATCATTATCATTCTTTTCTTTTCTTATATATACATAGATTCATTTAATTTAATTAATGTAAAGAAATTTAATTTTTATCATACACATTTCTTTAATTTATTGATTTATATTTCAATAAATATCTATTGTTTTGCTATTACTATCATCACCATAATTTTTTCTTTCTTATATATACACTTATAAACGATATATAATCATTAAACACACCATTTACTCATCTCATCAACTTTCAATATCACAGGCGGCGCAATATGACCTAACCGGTTGAAGCGCCCTAATTTCTCACGTCGACTGAACCTCTCATTATGTTTTTGTTTCAATGTACTGTATAGAATAGATGTTAAGTCACAGTTGGTTTCTGAGTGAAGCATCCCTGTTCACAGCTGAGACAAGACCGTCACATCTGGACGAAGAGGACGACGACATTTGTTCCCTGGATACCGTAATATTTATCCGAGAAGGCTCTGCACCAGGTACGCTTGTATAGCATTTCAGCAGCATAAAAGCATAACAAGTAAATGCACCTTGAGTGCAGCCTCGATATGACCTCGCCGCCCCGCACCTTTTGACTACTACCTGCAGGCACACAGCACAGCTACAGCAGAAAGCCTTGCAGTCGGTCTGTTGTTCTTGTCCCAGGCGGACGTGTTTAGTCCTTGCTCTACGCTCTGGTCTCATTGGGCCTCTACAGTACATGGAGTTAGCTTCTGTTGCTGCTGTATGTGTTTCTTGTTCAAGTCTTTGCTGTGTCCTCGTTCTCATTCATCATTCATCATTCTGTAAAATGTTTTGTCACTTCAGGTTATCTATTCAGTCCAGACTGGAAGGTTTATTTCTCTCTTAATTCTGTCCTTGCTTGTGTCCATTAATGTAGTCTCTTAAAATGCGTCTATTTTATTAACTATTGCCTTCTCGAGTGTTTCGTTACTTTCCCCCTCCGGCTAACTTTCTGGTAGTGGGTTCGCCTGGCCGAAAAAGTCCTTTTAAGTTATTCGTGGACGCTTGTGATGATTCTGTGGCGAGTACATGCTTTTCCTTTTAATGTTTTCTTATCTTGCGTCAATTTGTTTCATTAAGTTCACACAAGTAGTTTTACCATCCGGGTTGTGGGGATCCCCAAATGTTCGTGGCCAAGCCTCTGCTATTTAGTTTGCAATTTTAACAAGGGCTGCCCTGTCGGGATGTGAGCAAATATGATGTATCTCATCACAGATGAGGCGCATAAACGACCTCCGTGTGGCCGTATCACGGCTTTTGATCCAAGATGTATTTTTTTATGCAATGGGTAAATTTGTCTTGAGGCACTTTAAAATACTCCAACGATTAGCCAAGTTGCATAAATATGAGACGTAAAGCAATATCCAATCAAATCCAACGAGTTTAGTGGAGTGGGTGTCATTTGCTGCTGGTTGATCGAAGGTTTACTCAAAGGTGTACCATTCTCCGAATCTAATAAACTAGGGGAACGCCAAAGTCGTTGTTAGACGAGTGAGAGAGCCACGTGTTGGGTACCCGTGAACATTAATTGGATTTAAGTAAGTTAATTATATTGTGGTATAAATAATAGGGTTTTTAAGTTTTTAAGTTTAAGGGCACGTCAACTATCCGGCCATAATGCGCCACTTTAGCCAATGATAGGCTAGGGAAGTCTAAGGTAGGGGGAAGAAAAGTAATGTGTGTGTAATGTGTGTGTTGTAATGTGGTGACTCAACACATGGCTCACTCACTCGTCTAACAAAATTTGTGGTCACAGACCCTTGTTGAACAGATAGGCTACACCCCAGGCTAAATGGAACGGCCGGTGTATGACCCTTAGAACAGGTACTTCCTCCAGCGTCAATGTATGAAAAATTAAAGACGATTCCGTCTGGGTTCAGGGTAGAATTGGCCCAGAGCATGGCTCTGCTAATCGTAAAAGGCGATTCAAGAGAAAAGGTCCACGTCGCAAACATCAGCTTATAAGAGGGAAGTATATTATACTCCCCAAAACCAGAGGCGAGCTCTGGCAATCGTCGTTGGGGACACCTCCCCCTTCCCTTGACGACCTCGCCGACGACGGTGACAATGACACAACGAACGATGACAAAGACAATGACGACCACGACGTGAGAAATCCCCCTTCCTCCCCTCTTGCCCATGGCTGGTTCTGACCAGCATGGGCCCCTCCTCCCCATCCTAGGCTAGAGTCGTGCATCATGACCTAACGGTTGACGCGTCCTTAATCCAAATAAACCCCAAAAAATAAAATATTTAGGCCTAGGCAAACAGAGAAAGTGGTTTATAATTTTTTGGTTTCAGGGTGCGTCAACCGTTTGTCGTCGTCCTATTATGAAAAAAGGCTGGTCCCATACGTCCCCCGTTTTAGTTTGGATTAAGGGTGCGACAACCGCTAGGTCGAAAATCTTCACTCTTGCCTAGAGGATATAGGGAGGAAAATCCCATGCTGGTGCTGGTCAGAAATATAGCCACCGGTAAAGGTGAAAGAAAAGGGAGGGTTCTCGCGTAGTGGTCGTCACCGTCTTTGTCATCGTTCGTTTTGTCCTGGTCGTCGTCGTTGGGAAGGTCGTCAGAGAATATGGGAGGTCCCCGACAACGACTGCCAGAGCTCGCATTCTAGTTTCGGAAAGTAATATACTACCCTACTTACCAGCTGATGTTTGCGAGATAAAATACGTCGCACTGTTTCTTGTAGATCATCACCAGCCCAAACGAAGTGTATGTATTCCACGCATTTCCTCCACACTGGTCGTAAGGTGTAATTATACAAACATACATATTTAAAAATGCTTTTTAACAACAAGATGTCAAATTGATAAAACAGTAATATATTTTGCTATGTACCAGGTAAACATATCATCTCTTTCATTGTTGATATATTCATTTATCGTATAAAATCAGTTTTCTATCAGGTATGTTTTTATTGCTAGTATCTGTTTGTTCGTATTTATTAAAGGGGTATTTAACCGCTAAACTCTAAAAAATATTTCATTCAGGCTAACTAGTAATGAATTTAGCAACTAACAGAAAAAATTTTGGGGCCACCATGACCTCCCAAAAAATGGTAAAACATGACATTTTTCGAGCTAGGTCCCATCGGCAGAAATCTCCCATAAGAAATAACATGGGGACGATATTTATGCCCCGTGACCTTGGAGGATTAGATCCAAAAACATATTGGCCATTATTGGTGTACTCTACAGTCTTTTCTGTAAATTCTCTATATTTTGTTTCTTAATTTGGGCAAGTAGTTCGGTCAAAATATGCTGATTACCAAGATGGGGTGTGATTTTGGAATGCATATTTTTGCGTGTTTGAGAGTATATTTGGGCACCGTTTCAAGACACGATGTAAAAAATGGGCATTTTAGATTGGTACTATGCTCTAGTATCTATGTGGACGAAATAAGAAGCAGGTTAAAGCCGATTTAAGAAATTTCCCAAAACACCAATTTTCGCAAATTTCTCGATCAAAAAAATTGAAAAATTCGTGTTAAATCAGAGTTACATGATATAATTTTTTAAACTATCATTTTAGTGTAGTATTGTGCTATAGATCATGTGGTAAAAAATAATTTTTTGAGTTAATAGTCCCTTTAAGCTTTTTATGTTAAAGGGGTATTTAACCACTAAACTCAAAAAATATATTTCATTCAGGCTAACTAGTAATGAATTTAGCAATTAACAGAAAAATTATTGGGGCCACCATGACCTCCCAAAAAATTGTCAAACATGACATTTTTTAGCTAGGTCCCATCGGCAAAAATCTCCCATAAGAAATAACATGGGTACGATCTTTATGCCACGTGACCTTGGAAGATTTTGATCCAAAAAAATATTGGCCATTATTGACGTACTCCACAGTCTTTTCTGTAAATTCTCTATATTTTGTTTTGTAATTTGGGCAAGTAGTTCGGTCAAAATATGCTGATTACCAAGATGGGGTGTGATTTTGGAATGCATATTTTTGCGTGTTTGAGGGTATATTTGGGCACAGTTTCAAGACACGATGTTATAAAGGGGCATTTTAGATTGGTACTATGGTCTAGTATGTATGTGGACCAAAAAAGAAGCAAGTTAAAGCCGATTTTAGAAATTTCCCAAAACACCAATTTTCGCAAATTGATGGATCAAAAAAATTAAAAAATTCGTGTTAAATCACAGTTACAAGATATAATTTTTAAAACTGTCATTTTAGTGTAGTATTGTGCTATAGATCACGTGGTAAAAAATATTTTTTGGGGTTTTTAGCCCTTTTAAAGGGGTATTTAACCGCTAAACTCAAAAAATATATTTCATTCAGGCTTACTAGTAATGAATTTAGCAACTAACAGAAAAATTATTGGGGCCACCATGACCTCCCAAAAAATTGTCAAACAAGACATTTTTCGAGCTAGGTCCCATCGGCAAAAATCTCCCATAAGAAATAACATGGGGACGATCGTCATGCCCCGTGACCTTGGAGGATTTTGATCCAAAAAAATATTGGTCATTATTGACGTAATCTACAGCCTTTTCTGCAAATTTTCTATATTTTGTTTTGTAATTTGGGCAAGCAGTTCGGTCAAAATATGATGATTACAAAGATGGGGTGTGATTTTGGATTGCATATTTTTGCATGTTTGAGGGTATATTTGGGCACAGTTTCAAGACACGATGTTATAAAGGGGCATTTTAGATTGGTACTATGCTCTAGTATCTATGTGAACCAAAAAAGAAGCAGGTTAAAGCCGGTTTAAGAAATTTCCCAAAACACCAATTTTCGCAAATTTCTGGATAGAAAAAATTCAAAAATTCGTGTTAAATCACAGTTACAAGATATAATTTTTTAAACGGTCATTTAAGTGTAGTATTGTGCTGTAGATCACGGGGTAAAAAATAATTTTTGGGGTTTTTAGCCCCTTTAAGAGGTAGTTTATTAAATAAGGTTATGCGTATATTTATTGGCTGGGATGAAGATGCTCTTTCTGTCGTGTGTTGTGCGCATGAACTTGTGTGTTTGATGTGAAATCCTGTCTGCTTTTAATAGATTGTTTTAAAATTTCTAAATTGTATTGGCTTGGCATAGTCATGATTTGAAGATTTTTATAAGCTTCTCTACAGGGATTCCTATTTTTTTGGGCCCTTTTTATGGTTTGATTGCGCTCTTTTGAAGTATAAACGCATCTTGTGAATTTGTCGAATTTCCCCACATGGGGATAGCATATTTCAGGCGTGCTTCAAAATATGCATGGTACGAATTTTTGCATTTTTCTGACAATAGAGTTTTTAATGACCTTCAGGGCATAGCAGGCAGATGCCAATTGAGCACATAGGGACTTCACGTGGTCTTTCCAGCTGAGGGAATTATCAATTATTGCTCCTTGCACTTTTGTGCAATCTACCTCATTTATACTGGTTTGATTCAATGTAATGACTAGTTTGTCCTTAATTGCCTTATTTTTTAGTTAAAGTGTATGAAGTTTGGTCTTTTTACCATTCAAGCCTTGTTTATTTGCTGATTTGCACCAAAGCTCGGTGTTGTTTTATCTTACTACACCTATGTCTGGGATTTTGTATCCAATCCCTGCCTGGATCTACCTAGTATGGCCTTAAGAATCTAACCTCAAAAAAGCCAAGGTAGTCTTGTTTATTATTATTTTTATTTCATTTGATGTATCTCATACAAACTCGGTCAAAACCGGAGCTAACATGTTGTACGGACTTACGTCAAGTACTTCCATGTGTATCTATATTACATACCTACATTATTACTTTGTCTTAACTCTAACTAAAATAAGTCATTTATTATATAGTTTTGTAGATGATGTTTTCTTTCTCTGTGTACGGTCGTGGCCGTTTTCTCGTCGCCATCCTAGCATTTGCTCTTCGGAACTATGGGAAACCACGAAAACCATGTCAGGATGGAAGCTGTCTCGGAATCTCGAAGTATCATTCTTAGTTTGGGAAATTTGAACTTTTCTACACGTGTTAGTTATTACTGCCTTTTGAGTCTCGATGTAAACATTGGGGGGAAGATCAGTTTTTTTAATGCTTTCATGAAAGCTTCTTCGGTATGATGCCATTAGCCGATATCACGTATGGGATTGTATTTACCTTTTTCTGTTTCCACATCTTCTTGATCTCAATTGCAAGTTCACTTTACTTGTCAATTTTTTTCTTCCATGTAGTCTCGACGTTATGGCACATTGGGACAGCAACGTCAATAAGGGTAGTTTCTTGTTTCTTCTTGTCAATTATAATTATATCCTGTCTGTTGTGATGTATAGTTTGGTCTGTTATAACTGTGCGGTTATTATTATTATTATTATTATTATTGCGTCTGTTAGTCAGATCGAGGGTCCTTCACATAAAAAAATACGTTTTAATGAACGAGTGCTAAGGCAAAAATTGGAATGTTGTGATTGGCCAGCTTTAATGGTTTTAGATGATTGTAATGATCTTTATGAACCCAGTTTTTAAAAAACTTTAAAAGTTGTTATAAGAGTGCTAGCTGTGCCCCCGGCGCAAAAAAGAAAGATGAAAAAAAATGTTGGATGACACCTTGTCTATTAGTGAGCATTAAAGAGAGGGATACTCTATTTAGGAAGTGGAAAAATTGTAAGCACGCCGCTATCAATCAATGTTAAGATTGAGTACAAATCTGCGCGTAACATGGTAACTAAACAGATAGGTTTGGCTAAATTAAATTTCTATAAAGACCAAATATATAATTCGAGAAATAATCTGAAAGAACTTGGCAAACAATTAATGAAATCTGGGTAAAAAAAAAACTTTCTGTAGATGAAGTAATTATAATCATTTAGGGAAACAAAACAGTGACAAGGTGATGCTGATACTTTGCGGAATCATTTGTGAGAGAAGTGAAGGAGATTCAACACGAGTGTGGCATTCGTACTAGCCGTTACGTTAAAAAAAACGTGGAATGCCAACCCTTTTTTTTATGCCCCCCGTAAGTGAAACACGAATACAATCAATTATAAGAATTGGATGATAATAAACAGCCAGGCTGGGACGGTATCAAGTTCAGGATTTAAAATTTTTGAAATATGAGATTAGCCCATTTTTTAGCCAAACTAGTAAATTTATCGATTGAGTCAGGAACCGTCCCCTAAAATTTAAAAGGGATATCAGTAGTTCGTCCTATCTATAAGAAGGGTGATCATATGTCTATTCCAATTATAGCCCAAATAGGCACCCCCTCTCAGTTATAGAGAAAATCTTGGAGCGCTGTGTAGCCCCCAATTTTGTCTGCCTATCTGGAAAAATTTAATATCATTGATAAATTGCCATATGGTTTCCAAAAAGGAAATGCACTAGGTGACTTGCTTTGTAAAATTCTCAGACTTCGTTAACACTAAATTAAACAAAATAACATGCATGTAGTTGCCCTATTTGGAGATTTTTCGAAGCATTCGATACATTAAACCACAGTACATTATTGGATATGCTTGAAAATGTTGGTATTAGAGGGTCAAAAACCTTTAAAATGTTTCACTAGTTTTTTAAACGCGGAAACCACAGTAAAAATAGGAGAAGCTTCAGTGAATATAAGAGGGTTGCGATGGAGTGCCGAAAGGCTCTATCTTGGGGCCAATTTTGTACCTGATTTATGTTAACAATATGACTAAAGGGTGTAAACACTGTACTGTGTTCATGTATGCGGACGAACTGTTTTGTTTTTGCTCATAAGAACTTAAAAATGGGCCAAATCTACTTGCAGCGGGATTTTACTCATTTAATGTGGACCACGATATTTGACTCGTTATTATATGCTGAAAAAACCCAAAGATTCTACATATGTGCTCACCTCTGAATCAGAGAGGCATCACCCTTAAAAATAATATTCCATTCTTATGATGTTTGCATGAATAGGGGTAAATGGAAAAAACTGTGTACGGTGTAGGTTGAATTGAGTCTTTTGACAGCCATGTCTATTTAGGTATCTTAATTGATAGATTCTGTCGTGGAGGCCGCATATTATCTCCCTATGCAAGCGTTTAAGATCCTGTGCATTTCAATTATTCAAATTAAAGTTGGGTACTCCGTTTAAACTTTTAAGGCATTTTCGGGGACACTGCGATCGCCGAACAATCATCTCTTATGGCCTCTTGGCCTGGGCTTTGCATCTTTAAGCCACGTAAATTTAATACCAACATTCAAAACACAATGATTAGAACTATGACACCATGCTTTTAAAAAGAAATCCAAGATATAAACAGCATACAAATGAAATATCACTTTGCAATGTACTGCCTGTATCTACCTATTTAAGTTTTAGATTTTTTTTAAAAATTTTATTTCCAATAGACAATATGAAGCAAACGAAAATACGGGGATTACGCGGTCGAAATCAAGAGGGAATTACTTTTTGCCCTAAATTCAATAAAAAATAGGAAAACGAACATTTTTTATTTGACACCTGCTATTTTCAACAGCCTACCTGGTCATCTGCGCAATCTAGAAAAGATCTCAGCCATTAAATCTGAATTAAAGTTTTTTTTGCTCGATTGTTTATGTGCAGTCTACAACACCTAATCATTCATCTCAATTCCCAATTTGCTTTTCATTTTTATTTTTTTTGCATTTGTTCAATTTACTATTTTCATTATGTATCCTGTTGGTTTGCTTTAAGATTTGATTACGAATGACAAGTCTGTTTGTTTGTTTTTTTGGGGGTTTTTTAAATATTTAGATACTTGGTGCAAGTATGTAAATTTATTCATCTAATACTGTGTTGTTTTTGTGTTACCTCAAGTATAATATTTTTATATTGGATATTCAATTTTTCGCTATTTTTTTTAGTTTGTTTTGTTATACAGGACGGTGTTCCACTGAGTTGTTCTATTTTTCTTTGTTATTTTTTGTAATACTTCGCACAACACCGTAGTTGTATGAAATGTACACATTGTCGTGGTTTTAAACCAAAGACAAGCCTTATTTTAAGGTTTTGGGGACCGAAGCATATAAAAAATCTACACATAATGTAATTAATGAATTTAAGAATTAAAAAAAAAAAAAAAAAAAAAAAATATTATTATTATTATTTTATTGGATGTATTTCATACAAACTGGGTTAAAACCGGACTAACATGTTGTACGGACTTACGTCAAGTACTTCCATGTGTACCTATTACATACTTATTACTTTTTTTCTTAACTCTAACTAAAATAAGTTTATTTATAAATTGTAATATTGTTTGTAGATGATGTTTTCTTTCTGCTGTGTACGGTCGTGGCCGATTTCTCGTCGCCATCCTAGCATTTGCTCTTCGGACTATGGGAAACCACGAAAACCATGTCAGGATGGAAAATGTCTCGAAATCTCGAAGTATACTTCTTAGTTTAGAAATTTCGAACTATTCTACACGTGTTGAGTATTACTGCCTTTGAGTCTCGATGTATACATTGGGTTGAAGATCTAATTGTTTAATGCTTTCATGTAGCTTCTTCGGTATGATGCCGTTGGCTGATATAATGAATGGGATTGTATTTACCTTTTTCTGTTTCCACATCTTCTTGATCTCAATTGCAAGTTCACTATACTTGTCACATTTTTTTTCTTCCACGTGGTCTCGACGTTATGGCACTTGGGATAGCAACGTCCCATAAGGGTAGTTTTTTTTGTTTCTTCTTGTCAATTTATTATTTAAATCCGGTCTGTTGTGGGTGTATCGTTTGGTCTGTTATAACTGTGGGGGGTCGTAATATAATTTGTAATCTTTACTATCTAGTACTTTTCTCTGGTTTTTTATTTGTAGTAAGGTGTGTGTGTGTCAATGAGGTTGTACTTGATTGCTAGTTTTTTTGATGAATAAAGTTAGCTACTTGGTTATGTCTGTAGAGGTAAACTTTTTTGACATAGTGACCTTGCACCCCGGGTATGATGTGTTTTGATTGTTTCACCCTTTGCACTACATTTTTTCTACATTGATCGTTTACTGTCGCATCTTGTATTATGTATTTTTTTTATAAATTGTTTCGTCGCAATCACTCTTTTCTTGAATAGCCATCATAAAAACCCTTTTGTTTCTCCAAATAGTTCCCCGTTGTTTTACCACCTATTTGTGCTTTTAATATCTACGTGACCCTTTTTGTATTCATCATAATGTCTCTTGTGTAGGGTCTTTTCTGAGAGACGTAACTCTTTTGAAGCGTCAGTTATGAGTTTCCCTTGTAGATTGACATTTTCGTTTGCTAGATTGAGTGTGTTAATGATTTGTCAGCTAAGCACCCAAACCCTATGCAGTGTGGATTGGTTTGCTCTTTGTAAAAAGTATTTTCTTAAAATGTCTATTTGTTATAATATAAATTGTTCAATCAAATTTGGCCCCGTCCTCCTTTTTTCCCCTTGGAAGTGTCAATCTCTCTATTGCTGATTTAGGATTTATGTATTCTGTGTTTGGTAAATGTAGTACGAGTTAATATTTCCAACGCGTGGATGTCTGTCTGCGTCCATTTTAATGATTCCGAATGAATATGTTCAGTACTGGTACAGCATATGTTATTTATTGCTGTGATCTTGTTTTTACCGTTTAGTTGCGTCTTGAGGATAGACTTTAGTCGTTTCTTGTATGTATCTATCAATTTTTCTTTCATAACTTTATGTTCAATTCTGGCAGCTTGTGAGAATCCTAAATATTTGTATACATCGTTATCGTCCATTATTCCAATCCTATTTCCATCATCTAGCTGGAACTCTTCTTTTCTTGTGTAACCTTACCCTTTTCGATATGTAGCGTCTCTTACATTTGTCTACTCCAAACTCCATGCAGATATCTTGACTAAAATTCTAATGTTTGATTTTACTAGACCTGTTTAGTTGAGCAAAATTTGATGCATACCCAAATTTAGGTCATCCTGTAGAAATAGGTGGGAAATTGTGTGGACATACCAATTATTGTCCTTAATTTTAAATCCGTATGTCGATTTTGTTAAACATATGGTGAAGGGTGTTTTAAAGACAGACAAACCATAATGCACTTAAGGAGTCACCTTGGGGAAAATGCCACGTTTAATTTGTATTGGATCTGTAGTTATCTGCTGGTTTTTCATATTTATTTTATGTTGTTCTCCATGTCTCCTTACTGTCTTCAAAAAGTTTACAATTTCTGGGTTGATTTTATTTTTTGTAAAAACTGAAAAAGCCATGTGTGTGGTGGGGTTTAGTCAAAGGCTTTCTTGTAGTCAATGTAGTTACGTGAATATTTCCTTTTCTTATTGTGTGCCTGATTCATTTCAGTAGAGTCAATAATAAGTTGTTCTTTACATCCCTGGAGTTCTTACAGCATCCTTTTTGTTCCTCGGCCATGATATTTGTTCTTCGCAATGATTATATACTTTATTTGTTAGCATGAAGTCAATATTTTATATATAGTTGGGGAGACATGTAAGTGGCCGATATTTACTTGGGTTCTTCGTGTCATTGTCCTTTGGTTTGAGAAAGGTTACTCCTTCGTAAAGAATTCGGGTATTTCTTTAACTCCATTTATAAACTCGTTGAGACTTTTCAATTTGATTGTGAGTAGTATTGAATTTCTTATACCAAAAATTTTGAATATTATCATTACCTGGTGCTTTCCAGCTATGTGTAGCACTGATTTGTCGACTTTAATTCCCTCAATAGTTATACCTTCAAATCTCATCTCATTAATATCGCTCATCCTAGCTATTTCATCTTGAATCCATTGTGCATCCTGTTTTTTGTGCTACCGGGTTACCCCATATTCCCCGTCCAAAACTCTTCTATCTCTGTCTTAGTTGTTTTTCCATTTCCTATTATTTCTTCGGTACTAGATAGTTGTTTGGTAAAAACTGTTTTTTTCCTTTTCTTTAAACATTCGGTTTTGTTCTTTCTAATACTACATTTTTATATCTTTTTTAAACTCTTTGCTAGAGCACTTACTTTTTGTTTAAGTGTATCCAAATATTCGTGAATTTAATTCGTTAAGTGTTTCATGCTTTGCGTGAACCTTGAATCTTTCAAATATATTTTGGCAGTATCTTATCACATTTTTTTGATCGATTACCCATTCGGTATTGTTCCAGTCGACCGATATCTTCCTAAGCTCAACGATTCTCCCAAAGTCGCTTTTCCCATTTCGTACTTTTCTTCTCCTGCTTTGTCTTTGAAGATGTTGCAGATTTTACCTTAAAGCCAAATATTTAACCACTGCTACAGCGGCACAATAAATTGCCGCATGAACGTCTGCAAATGATAGTTCGTCTTGTGTGTAATCTGATAAAATATGTGTGTTCATTATGTGTACCGCTGTCTTCATTTCCCTTTGAATGCTTGGGTTTAGGTATGTATGGTCTTCTGTTTGGGTTGTATGTGCGCAAACTCTGACATGGCTGTTGTAAATGCTAAAGCTAGGATGTTCTTTAAATTGATCATGTCAGTTGTATTTTCTATTGCGTTATGCATATCTACCTCTTGCGTTTGATCGTCTAGTTGTTCTGAGTATCTTGATCTTCTTGGTTGGTTTTTGGGATTTTCTAGTGGTTCTGGACGTTCTGGTAGGCCCCGGACGTTCCCGGTAGGTCTGGATGTTCTGGTAGGCCTGGACGTTCTGGTAAATCTGGATGTTCTGGTTGGTCCCGGACGTTCTGATAGGTCTGGACGTTCTGGTTGGTCTGGAAGTTCTGGTGTGTCTGGTAATTTGAAAGTTTCTTGCAGGTATGGGAATACCGGTATTTCTGGTAGTTCTAGTAGCTCTGGGATGAAGTGGTCTTCTTCGCTGTCCTCTGCTGATGTATTGCCGGTTATCATCTTGATGCGCTTGTAGTTTTGTTCTTCACTTCGCGTTTTTATTCTATTTAATATGTTTACTGGTAACATTTTATTTTTAACTATAATTCTTCTTTGGTCAGCTTTTTCTCTGTTCACTTACTTCTAAAAAAGGATATTCACGAACAAAACTCCCTATGGAGCTCTTGTCGATAACCTATTAAAAAAGTCTCTAATAACGTTACCCTATAATAGCTAGCATCAAACAAATGTTCATATCTTCTGTCCATTTGATGCGCGTCCCCATTTTCCAGCTTTGGTGGTCTGTAATGATTCCATTACAGAAACATCCATCGTCTGTAATTCCCTATTTTCCTTATTCTAGATAAAATTATTCTACAAACTGTCAAAGTCACCTATTATTTGTTGATTGTTTATAAAATCAATGCACTTAAAAAGAATGAAAAACACTTTTCTCAATGATTCATCAATTTTCAATTTAAATTTTCATTATTATTATTATTATTATTATTATTATTATTATTATTATTATTATTATTATTATTGTACTAAAACACCATGATGACATATTTGCATTGGCTTGCACACCTTTTGGTATTTTGTTTAATTTAAAACTTAATTTTAATATATTTTTGGTTAATTTTTAAAACAATTTTACCGCAAACTTTATGACATTCATTTCAGATGGAAGCTTGCGGATGATGATTTTTTCAATCAGATACCCCTGGCTATCAGAAAATGTACATCTTTAAGTTTGTTTAAATATTCGTTGAAAAAATGGATGAATAATCCGAAATCATATTGCTCTGTTCTAGAATTTATGAATGTCTTTGATTAATTGTGAACCCCTTTAATCATTAATTATTAATTGAATTTTTAAAAAAAATTGTTTATGCCTTGTGTATTGTGTTTAATTTCTATGTATTAATATATTTGTGAGCACTATGTCTATTACTTATTGTTATATATATATACGAGTTTCTGCATATTTTTAAGTTGTTATTTTTTGTTACATATATCAGTTTCCGCATAAAAATGATGTGTATTATTTTTGACAGCCCGCACACGAGGTTTTCTCTTACGCGGGATTCCTATTGTGTATATTTAATTTATTTTTGTAATCATTTGGTATGCTCATAACTTTGTATTGTTTACTTTACTTATCTGATGTAATGTATATTTGCAGGAATAAAATGCATTAAAATTGAAATTGAAATTGAATTGATTGATTCATATTTCAACTCGATGCGAACCTCTGTTTGAACGTTATGGCGAGATATACAAAAACAGAAAAAAAAACAGCAAACAAATGGTGTTTACTGTTCCCCACCACAGTCTAATAGAAACGCTCACTTTGCTCGCTCAAAAAAGTCTACAGACAACTTATGTGCTTATGCTTATCAGCTTAGGCCTACTAGGATTGTGCAGTATAGGCCTATTGACTAGACCTTTGTATATCCAATGACTAGACTTAGAGTTAAAACAAGATTATTGACATCCCCATGCTGTTACCGACAGATGGCTACAGGGATTTTATAAACCGAAAGGGGTGGCCATCAGTGGTTCTACAGGGTGTTGTAGACAACAGATATCGATTCAGAGATATCAGCTGCATATTGCCTGGGTCTGCACATGATGCAAGAATTTTGGCAGAATCAAAATTATACCAACATGCTGATGTAATGGTTGCAAAAGCGCCGCGCATCATAGATGGAGTGGAAGTCCTAATGATGATCTTGGGAGACGCGGCATATTCCTTACTAGATTGGCTGATGAAAGGTTATACCGGTCATCTAACAATCGAACAAGAATCGTTCAACGTGTATCTAAGCTCTAGCCGCATAAACGTTGAAATTGCATTTGGGCGATTGAAATCTCGTTGGCGATGTTTGCTAAAGAGACTCGACGTGTATTACAGATTTGTACCTGAAGTTGTTGCTGCGTGTTGTGCTCTACATAATTATGTAGAGAATGGTAAAGAGCAGTTTCTAGAACAGTGGCTGGAGTTACTTTGGGAGGCTGAAATCATGTTCCCTCAGCCCCAACCAGAACGAGCTCGAGAACAAGAAAACTACAACATGGCAAACATTCGTAATCACTTGTGCCAGCACCTAGCTGCCACACTGCCTCTGCGAAGATCATCCTTTAGATTAAACAATGATTATCATTAGGCATACTATCGAACAAAGAGCTGTCATGTCATGTCATGTTTGTTTTTGTTGTTTTTTGTTTCATGTCATTTTGTTAATTGTGTTAATTATTTACCAGGCCGCAAAAGCCTTAAATTTGAAATAATAATAATAATAATAATAATAATAATAATAATAATAATAATAATAATAATAATAATAATAATAATAATAATGTGTATATAGTACCTAGAGTTTGCATCTAGCATTTATTTATTTATTTATAAGCTTACAGTTAGTTATACAAATTATTGTATGGTGGCAAGGTACAATATTAACATTTAAATACTAAAATATAAGATTCATAATATTTACAAATTTACAAATTTTCCAAAGAACTTTTAAAATGAATTAGCCCATCTTTCTTTACAGTGCTCTCAGGTAACAAATTCCATTAAATAAAATAAATAAATAAATTTTATTTAGAGTCTACCCACTCAGTTATATAACTGATTTTCA
Organism: Sweltsa coloradensis; assembly: GCA_024449915.1. Classification (NCBI taxonomy): domain Eukaryota; kingdom Metazoa; phylum Arthropoda; class Insecta; order Plecoptera; family Chloroperlidae; genus Sweltsa; species Sweltsa coloradensis. The sequence goes on from JAMZAV010004929.1 coordinate 30,580, forward strand.
GTGGGGCACTTTAAATCAAAGCGACCAAGCCAACCCTGCAGGCCCCGACGCAATCGACGAGTGAGCGATAGCCAACCAAAGATCGATATTTTTAATAGGAAATATAGCAATCAGTGGTATGGACAGTGCGAACACCCGCGAATCAACGCCAGAATCAACAAGGCCGATTCAGAACAACTCTGAAATTTATTATGTGCTTCGTTGCTAGGACGGCTCCAAAGTCACCGTTTACAAACTCCTAAGACAAGGACTGATGGACTTAAGTCCAAATCAGAAGTTAAAAAACTTCTGACTTAAGCGGGAATCGAACCCTGGACCTTCTGCATTGGAAGCAGATACGCTAACAACAAGACCAACGAGCCACACAACAAGACCAACGAGCCACACACAAGACCAACGAGCCATTATTTCACATTCATGGTAAGGATGCCAAATTGCACCTGCATATTCAGATACTGTTCTATTAATAAACGAAAATTTTCCTATATCTGTCTTAATAATATCTCTTTTAAATTTCCAATCATGATCCCCCCTACCCTTCTATAAATCCCCCTTTGAAGAAAACTAGTGACTTCTCCCCAGCCTGGAAAATCCATTGACGCCTTATACAATTTACAGAGCCTGTCTCTTTTTCTTCTCAATTCCAAGGCATCCCATCCTAATTCATTTGTCAGCTTTCCCATACTTTCATATCTCCTAATCTTTTTACCATTTACATCAGTTTCTTCTGTCCACCACTTTTTGAATCCTTTAACCTTTCTGGCAGTTTTTCTCTGTACCTTTTCCAATTCCATTATTTCACATTCATGGTAAGGATGCCAAATTGCACCTGCATATTCTAAAGCTGGTCTTACAAGGGTTTTGTAAGCTTGTACCTTGATTTCAAATGAAGCTCCTTTTAATATTCGCATTACAAAATTTAACACTCGTACACCCTTCTTAATAACCGACTGCACTTGCATCTCCCAACTTAAACCCTGCTCTAGAATCACGCCTAAATACTTATAGATTTTCTCCCTCTTTAACACCTCCTCCAAAAGTATATACATTGGATTTCTTACATTAAACTGTCGCCTACTAAAGCTAACAAATTTGCATTTCTCGACATTCATACCTATCTTATTAATTTTAGACCAATCTCCTAACAGTTCTAAATCCCCTTGTAAGATCTCAGAATCTCTCGCTTCTGTAATTTCCAAATAGAGAACAAAATCATCTACCGTAGGCTTATTTTGAAATGCTTTTATGGTGTGATCTACAATGTTGATACAGATAACCAATAATTAGGTTAGGTTGAAAAAATAATTTTACTAAAAAAAATAATTTGAATACAGAGAAATCTTTATTTAAAATTGTACCTAGGTCCTAACATTTAAAACATAAGTATTTACAGGAATCTAGATATCATCGTCCGAGGAGGAGGAGGAGGAGGATTCTTTCCCGTTCGGAGGCAATGAGGGCATTTTGCGTACCGGTACCATACCCATTGAAGCAAACATTTGCCCCATAATCCCTCGCATCATCTTTTCCTGTGCTTTCTGCGCCCGTTTAGCCTGCTTCGATTCAAATTTGCGTTGTTTTGCGAATTCTTCTCGCATAGCAGACACGTAGTTTTGCGATACGCTTCCGGCCGTTGTATGCGCCAGATCCAACTGCTCCGAGATTTTAGCGAGGGTTGCAGCGTAGCTTGCTGATCGCTTCTTACCTCGTGGAGCAGTAGGACCTGGGGTCGCAGACGTAGATGACGTGTTGCCATCATTCGATGACGATGAATTTGATGTCGAGGGACCCGGAGATGACAAAGTCGAGGGTGTTACATCTACGAATATTTCCTCCACCCCCTCTGGAAACTGGAATGCATCTATAACATTATAAATTATTTGATTATTGTGGATGTTCAGTATGATTAACTGAGGGCATAAGCCGGGCCTATACCTCAAATTTACATTTTGACTACTTTGAGTTGCCTAATGTAGGACTAGAATCAATTACTTACAAGAATTTAAGACCAATTCCCTTCGTAGCACAACTTTATAGATACGGTACCTCAATGATGCTGATATGAATGAACTTTAGCCCTACCGGTACGCACAATTGACACAGTCGGCAAGAGTCGGCACTCTGCCACACTGCACAGTGATGTTTGTAGCTATTGGCCTAGTTAGGTGGTATCGTCGATGACTGTACGACATATTTTGCACAATTAATAGGGCTGACTGTACGACTATCCACTCCGTAATAAAAATCACTAGGCTAAGGCCTACTATATTAAATATTTACAAGGAGGCAACTAGGCCTAGGGTACCTACACAAATAAATATACACAGGAATGCAATAAAACCCCACCTTCACTGAAAAACACTGAATCTGCTGCCTCGGACCCTTCTTTAATGAGAGAAGCATTTGGCCGGTGGCCCAAGATCTCATCAATTTTCTTGTAAAAAGGGCACGTGGCAGTACCTTCCCCAGACCTGTTGTTGATTGCTTTTGCCTTTCGGTAGGGGACCTGCAGTGCCTTCCACTTCGACCGCAACTGGTCGCCAGTCCTTGAGAGCCCGCGCTCAGTAGAAAGTGGCACAAGCGATTTGTATATTTCGGCGTTCTGATATCTAAAATGATAAAACAAATGCACGTATGAGTATGAGAAAAGTTGACAAAATTGTAAATATATAATAGGCTACTAGGGCCTAGACCTACTAGGCCTAGCTTGAGTGTATAACGTAGCCTAGGCCTGTCCATTAATGCACATAGGCCTACGCCTATAGGCCCTAGTAGGCCTATAGCTAGTATGGGCTAGGGTAGGATAGGCCTAGGCCTAGCTTAATTTAGCATTTGAAGTGTTTTCAGGATGTTTGATAAATATGCTGTTTGAGAATTGTTTATGCTATAAATGTAACGTAAGTTGTAAGGAAATGGCTAGGCCTAGGCTAGGAAAAGCCAGAAATAAAGCAATTCAATACAAAAACTTTGAGGTTAGGCTTTAATACTTACTTGTTCCCATCGAGCGCTGAGAGTATATCATTATCTCTTATTAGTTCTATTAGAAGCTCTATTTCAAGCTCATTCCACATAGTACGATCGGTCATTATCAAGTAAATTATTATTATTATTTTTATTATTATTATTATTATTATTATTATTATTATTATTAAAAGCCTATTATTTATAGGCCTAAACATACAACGTGTTAGGCTAGCTTCCGACAGGTTGTTATTGTATTAGTTGTGACTTGTTGTAGTGGTTGATCGCTATTCGAAAGTCGAATTAAAGTCGAAAGTCGAACTCATGAATCGATATATCACATTCTCATGTTCCCTGAAAGGGTTTGACGTGTATATCAACCAATTATCTATCGATTCGAGTTTTCCAAATCACTTCCCGAAGTGGTTTGGAACTAAAGTGTTTTTGTCCAAAACCGACAGGTATATCAACAACTTCAAACCGATTCCGGCCGAATCGATTTGCCTGAACCGATTCCGAGCTCTGTGATATACATAGTGCATGATCAACTTGGCGGCCCGAGCAAGGTTTAAAACAGCACGCATCCAAGCAACTCGCAAAACGTATCTAATTTTGGTCCGATTTTCAAACGAATGACATCGTTGTCATCTGCGAACCATAACGAATCCATCACAGGTTTTTAAAATACTAGATTATTTCATGTGAGCGGATTTGTGATGATGTAAACACGGCCCAACATAGCGTGCCAACGGGTAAATAAGCAAAACTTTACAGGTGTAAACCAAGCAAACTTATTTGTTAATCGATATATATTTTTATACCATATTGCGTGAAAAATAATTAGCTTTAATAATGATGTCAGGCTTTTAAAGGTGCAAACATAAATGAATTACTTATAGCGAGTTGTTTGACAGGCAGAATCTCTCGTAATGGAATGTTTCATCCTGGCAAGCTCTCCGAAACGCTGGCCGATCTGTGGAAGAATGTGTTAACGAACCACTCTAAAAACATCTGCTTCTTCAGCAGTAGGCTAGCAGTGCACGTACGACATGTCTACGGACACGGTATCATTCAACATTTTATAATTTAATGCTAATATTGTCAACTTTTACCAAATTACAGCTAACAACCTGACGCCTTAGGAAGCACGTTGTATGATCGAGACTGCTACATGGAGATCCAAGCAAATGTTTTTAGTGTGGCTTGTAGGCTCATGGCTCCCGCACCTAACACGACGAGACGCGACGGATGCACTATGCAAGGCTTGTTTATATCATCGCACATCCGCTTACATGAAATAATGTAGTATTTTAAAACCTGCGATGGATTCGTTATGGTTCACAGATGACAACGATGTCATTCGTTTGAAAATCGGACCAAAATTAGATACGTTTTGAGACGTATAAGTGGCGAGTCGCTTGGACGCGTGCTGTTTTAAACCTTGCTCGGGCCGCCGAGTTGATCATGTACGGATCTACGTCATAGGCGAGACAAACTCAATGCTGCGGGCTAAACGGAGGGTCGTAGAGGCGCGGCGCTAGATCAGTCAACCTAGTTATATGTCTAAGCTTGTAATTAATCCACATGTATGTTTGGGTTTACTGGGCCTTTAAGATCGAGATTTTGCACTACTCAGAATCCACTGGGGAATGGCATAGGAAAACGCCCCTTCTTTTACCTACTCACTTTAGATAGAGTTATTACATCACTGAGAAGTGCAGTTTTTACAATAGGCAATCTTTGGATGGAAGGCGTGGCCTGTGAATATACTGCCTCTTAAACATATAACAAAATGTCAAAAATACACCCGAAGTTTTGACGCTTTTTCGACAAAATCAGTTATCTAGGAAGGTGTCAACTGTCAAGTACAGATATGACTATGATGAACTGAACTGATACCCCATAAGCCTACAAAGTGTTTTAATGTTTTCTTCGTTGACATTTCGTTGATGACCTGCTTTAGAGGTCATGCAAGGACTAGTCGGCCTCTACTGTCTCTTTGTTTCTTGTATACTGCCACTGGTACCTTGCTTCCTTTCTTTATTCATGTTTATTCATCTTTTAACTTTTTACTACTATACTCTTATATAAGAGATGAAAATCTGTCAACACGCTTACCTGTTCAGTTGGTGTCATCCAACCAAAGTAGCCATCCAGAACACTACTTGACCGCAATGAAGATTTTATAGTTGTTGCCAAAGTAGGCCTATCTAGGTAGAGATGCTTGGCTTGTACAGGTACACCTGGACACAACGCTTGGCACCCTTTCTGTTTGCCGCAATGTTTGTTGAGCGAGCGAAGCGAGCGTCTCCACTTGACTCTTATGGCTCGATTGTCTGTTTTTTTTTTTTTTCTGTTACTGCTTCGATACAGGTCGCACCGTTTCTCTGATCGACCTGAAATTTTGCACACATGTACATACCACCTAGGCGGGTTGCTGTATAGTTTTGTGGCAAAATCGTTCAAAAAGTTAAAAAGTTACATTAAAGTTAATCGAAAGTTTTTTTTTCAAACTAAACGGCGACAAAATCTGAGGTGGCCAAATCATTTAGAATGTCCGTCCGATCACGAATATGTTATTTTTATTTGATCCGATAAGTAGTGTAGATGGAAATTACATTATAACAAAGTCCCGTTACCATGGCAACGGAAAGTCACACAGCTTTTTTGGCTCATGATAGCGGTCAAACGGAGGCTCGGATCGAGTTGAAATTTTGACCATCCGCAAGTTTCGTTCCCGATTGAATGTCATTAGTTTTGTGGCAAAATCGTTCAAAAAGTTATAAAGTTACATTAAAGTTAACCTAAAGTTTTTTTTTAAAACTAAACGGCGACAAAATCTGAGGTAGCCAAATCATTTAGAATGTCCGTCCGGTCACGAATATGTTATTTTTATTTTGATCCGATAAGTAGTGTAGATAGAAATTACATTTTAACAAAAGTAACGTTACCATGGCAACGAAAAGTCGCACATGAATTCTGGTCACTATGTACTGCCACCTAGAAGAAATCAAGAGTAAAATAGTTTTCCCAAAGAAATGATGTCAAGGTCCTCTAGATGGCGGTGGATTTTATCCATTCTCTCCTATTTTACAAATTTTCAACTAAATCGGTCAAGACCTTAAAGACTTATTGGTATGTAACATTATGGGAATGTCGTACTCGGGTCGTGTTGCACGTACCGGTGCTCGCTCAACAACGCGTCCAACTGAGCGTTTTCCTAGTATGCTCTTTTTAGGCGGGGTTCCTGGCCAAAAAAGAACTCTTTTGAAAGGAGATGGCAGATCGTTCCCATTGGTGTTGGGGGAAATAATCCTGGCAAGCTTATCCTTGCTCGAAACAAAGGTTGAAGTAGAGGGGGTAGGTCTAGAGTTAGCTGAAGTAGAGGGGTAGGCCTAGGCCTAGAGTTAGCTGAAGTAGAGGGGACTAGTGTTGGAGTTGTGTCACAAGGCATTGGCCTACCAGTACTTTCAACTTCTTCTTCTACAATCAGACTTGCCGTTGTTTCTATTTTCAAACTCTTCCAAAACTGTAAGAGCCTTTTTAATTCATCGATTCCAGTCCAGTTGCCTTGCTCGTCCAGGCTAGCATTAAAGTCATTACAACGGATGCTGTTAATCGGGATTCAAAGAATTTAAGATGGTCAAGAAGGTTTAAGCCGCTTTGGTCTGTTTTGGTACTGGTATGCCTAGGCCTACTGATGTTTTGTGGTGTATATTGTATTTGTTGCTGCAATGAAGTTGATTGGACAGGACTCTGCGTCAACGCGAAATTTTCGGCTTCTGCAATGTGGTCTTCCATTAGCTCACACTTCGAGTAGTCAACCGCATCGCTGTCAAATGAGTAGGCCTGTAGGCTACAAATTCGGAAACCATTAACAATGGTCTCGGTTTTGATGTATTTAGCAATAACGGTTTCAACCAACGGAGCAAACGTTAATTTTGACAAATTTTCGCCTAAATGTTCCTTTTTCCAAGCGTTAACTTCCCGTGTCCACCCCATCTTGACTGGCCGAAATTCACTAACATCCATTAGTTGAAGCATGTGCGTTGCATTGGGGAACAGTGCCACCAAACAGTTCCCATTATCTGCACAAAACTTGCTTAGATGGTAAGACAGGTGCGAAACATGCCCTCTACAAAGAAAATAATGGGCAATGGGATACCGGATGAAACTAGCCTGGGGTGGGACACATTAGTTACGTATTCGTAAAATGTTTCACTATTCATCCAACCTGACTCTGACTTCCCAATTGCCCAATTATCTGGGACAGTGTTCGTGATCTCCGTTCGAAGGCGGATATATGGATATATTATCATCGTCGGAGCACACACCTCTGCTGCGGAAGCATTTACTAGGACAGTTATGCTCTCTTTGCTATCCACAGATACCTCACACACATTCTTCTGCCCACGAATTCGTCTGTTATAGGAGCTAGGCCTGCTTGTGAAGTGAATGTAGCCTAACCCTAGGCCTAAGTAGGCGTAACAAATGAATAATTGTGTATACTAGGAGAACGCTCAGTTGGACGCGTTGTTGAGCGAGCACACCGGTACGTGCAACATGACCCGAGTACCGACTGTAACACAACGAACCTACGACCCCTCAGGTAATCGATAAGCTCTCGTTGGATACTTCTCTAAATAGTTAAACTTCGAAAAAATAACATTTAATAAAACAAAAACATACTCGGCGATGGGTCGCCTAATTAAAGTGAAACACGATTTCTGATCTCACTTGGAAGTAAAAATTAATTAAGGAATAAAAACACTGATCAAGACTAAAATCACTCAAACTTGAATGATTACTCTACCTAGGCGTGAACCTGGTACTCAAGTCTAAAGTTACCTAACCAGTTCATAACACACTCCTATAACTCACCAAGACCCACAAAATTGAGAAATCGTACAACAGCGAAGACAAACATCTCTGAAATACAACTTATAATTTATACTAGATCTAGGATGACATTACAACAGACAATCAACGGTTCATAAGTTAAACCAGAAACGGCTATATTGCATGACAAGGAATACATTTTGACAAGGAATACATTTCAAACCCTACCTATCAGTACTGATGTCTAAAAGCGAAATGGATATCCAGTTAAGATATCTCTTGGTCTGATGGACAACAGTAAAGTTTCCCGAAAATTTATGGAAATATAATTGTTAATAAAACTTAATTTAAATACTCATCACAAATGATCATGACTCCCATCGAAACCTTATGACGTCGAAGAAGTCCGACGTGTAGTTCCGTAACTTGCTGCGTATTTGTAGACGATCGTAGTCTTGTATTGAAGATCCTGTCTTGAGTTCGTATCCCGGCGGTGATTACTCTTGAGTTCAACTTTCCCTTGATAATGTTTGAGCGGTGATAAAATACGATATTTTATCGTGCGAATAACTCAACTCCGACCGTACGTTTTTAATGTTTCACACTTGCCCGATATCAGCATTCCAAGTCCAACAACCAAGTTTTTCCTGTATCTCACACGGTAAACTGTCAGACGTTCAATAATGTAAACACGCCTACTTTTATCGGCTTAGTTCTGTTCTTACCCGTCTTTATTACCAAAGCACTTCGTTCGACGTTGCTGGCTCAGGCACTCACGAATGTTCCGATTTTCTTATTGTTCATGTTATCTCTAAGCTCTTTGCAATTAAAATTCGCCATTTTATTCTTCAACTAAATGCATTTACGAATTCCGAAACCAATTTACATAAAAACTAAGCCTCGGCCATGATATCGAATGGTAATTAACTGTTCCTTATATGTTCCTATATTTGGATTCATAAACAATATTATCCTAAACCGATTTCCTTTTTATAATATTTCAATCTGTATTTCGTTGTAATACAACCACCAAACCTTGCTTGCTTTTATCGCGTCCTAAACTCCAGGCTACGCGAATATAATCTTCTCGGTTCCTTTAAAATCCCAACTAACTCTCGGTCCAGATATCGAATGGTTCTAACCCTTTCTGGTTATCGATGCTGTCTTTTTCAAGTCCGTAGGTTATTAATATGCTCCTAAAGCATGCAAAAGTTCGTTTACTCACGTATCCCTGGGCTGGGCTAGCCTTATAAAATGTACCTCGGTTGGTTATCGTTTCGTTGATTTCTGGTATTTCTTCTTGGCAGATCGCCGTTCACTTTCGATTATCACTTTCGCAGATTTTTAACACGCGTTTTTCTATATCCAAAGTGTTCTTTCCTAGTTCACTTTCCCTAAGTTTTACGCAACGTCTCAAATCGCCCACGCACACGACCGATTTCAACTTCACGTCTCAAAGCTCTCACGACACACTGCCGACAAACGCCGCCTCTCAACAATCAAAAAAACCGATCGTAGCGTTATGATAACCAATCAAAGACCAGTACACAGCGTCATTAAACTGAACTAGGTCCAAACAAATGTCCGGGTGACGCTACATGCGAAAATGATGAAATATGATCTTGGCATTTTCTAGAATTTAATAAAATAGATTGACATAGATTTTATATTAAAATTGTTAAACTTAAGTGAATCACATGATTCTTTTTATGAAATCAAATGAAATTTTCTCTAGTTTCTGATTTAAATCAAACCCGTTCTGTATTATTAGTATTTAATTAGTTTATACATGGTTTCCACATTTAACCCAGTTGCCTCAGTAGTAGCCTCGAACCAGCTCATGAAAATACACAGCTCTCCTTTCACTGACCAACGGCATCGACTTCGAGATACAAATCGATCTTCGACCGACCAAAGCCAAAAGACCTAAGTACACTCAGAGAGAGGCCGTATAGTCTCACGACATTCCCATAAGGCCCACCACACAGTGTAGGCCTAACTGGATATTGACATTGTACACTATATACTATTCCAACATCTTTGCATTGTACTAATTCACGTCATGCATTGCCTTCTAAAGTGTATCTTTGTATCTTCACTGCCTCCTTCATTTTTAATTTCATTTTTCGAATTATGATTACCAATAAGTCTTTAAGGTCTTGACCGATTTAGCTGAAAATTTGGAAAATAGGAGAGAATGTTGTACTTATTGACCCTGCAAAATTTCATAACGATCGGTACATTTTTTTAAATTTATTTTATTTTATTTTTATTTATTTTTTATAACCAACGATCGGATTTTGCTCAAAAACTATACAGCAACCCGCCTAGGTGGTATGTACATGTGTAAAAAATTTCAGGTCGATCAGAGAAACGGTGCGACCTGTATCGAAGCAGTAACAGAAAAAAAACCCAGACATTTGAGCCATAAGAGTCAAGTGGAGACGCTCGCTACGCTCGCTCAACTACCTAGGCTCTTATGGATGTAAGGGAGTAGGCTAGGCCTAGGCCCCTACCAGGTCTAACCTCAAAATCGCTTGACAAGGCTTAGGGCTAGGCACTAGTCTACAAGCAGTTGCTCCAAGGGGTCCACAGAAGATTTCTTCACCACAAAATCTTTCCTTTGTTATTGTGTCATCCATTTTCGCTTCATTTCCTAATTTGTGGGAAAAGAATGAAATTTAAAGAGTGGTAGACAGGGATATGGACAATCCTTCTGTAGATGACTGTGTTCAACACATTCACTGTTTTCATACTGCACACATACGTCCTGAAGAACTTGCGTATGCCATTTTGTAATATCAAGTTATTAATAATAAGATAAAATAAGCAGTTAAAAGTCAAAATGGTTTGCACGCAAGTCCCAAAGTCAATAAAGACAATAACAACACCAGGTAGCAGCACTTAAATGGCGGCCGCCTTCCATGACGAAAAAAAAAAAGAAAAAGAGCAAGGGAGCAATCTTCTTTTACTGTCTGTAATTTTCTGTGGACTTGTTTCTAACGGACGTTTTTCCTCTGTATAGCTGTAGGCCTAAATTGTTTCTGCGAATTGTGATGTGAATCAATACTTTACACTCGACCAATCTGTCCTGTACGTAAACGTTGTACTACTGTTGTCCTGTTTCAATTGCCAATTTAACAGAGGTTTCTCCTGCTACATTCACTACCCTTTTGCTTAGCGTTGAGATTAAGCATCGTCATTGTTGAATCTCTTCGAAAACCCAGCAGAATCTTCGTGATGTTTTCTGTCTTCATGAGTGGTTGATATTGCAGCTGCTAACTCAAATTCCATCAAAATTCTGGTAACTTCTGATGAGGACACCATCCACTTAAGTAGAGCGTCTGGAGAGTCGATCAGACCAATGGGACCTCCATGAATTTTTACTGTTTTATTATTTTGCCCATGCAATTGGTCATCAGATATGGACGAGAATGGTCGCTCAGTTCTTCGAGATGTAAAGTTACCTTACGCTCATGTTAAGCTGGAAGCTATAATAATAACTACGAACACTGGAAGCCATCGAGAGCAGTGAGTGTGATCCAGAGCAAACATCCAGGGACAAATCTGTGATAATGCATCTACATACATCTGAAAGTTAGGCATCTCGAACTCTTAACGAGCATGAGTATTAGTGATTCCAGAACCATTGCTGTATGCCAATATAAGAACTGAACCAAACCTTTACATTTTCTTTTGATCCAATCTTCAAAGGAAACTGATGTTTCACAATCAACTTCTTCGAACTCCATGACCTTTTTAAAAAAAACATGTAACGCTGCCAAACTTACTTGATGAACGTACCGAGATTTCTTTACATGTTTTCCGCTTAAAATCATGTCTCATCTTCCTCCCGTTGTGACACCGGCTACAATCATGGTCTCAATCCATCCGCTTCCCTCCAACCAGCTACCGGCTACATTCAGTGTGGCCATTTCGATGTGCAGCCCTGCCATGATTGCAACAAACTTGTGTTCTCCATATTCCTCTGGAAGTAGCCACTGTACTTGTTTCATTAGAGCGTAGACAGGTTGATCACCTGTTACAACAGACTCTTGGCCGTGATATATTTTCTCAACTGATAGCTTAACAATATCCATGCAATGGCGAATCATTGATGGAGTTGCAATGTATTCATCAAATAATGGTAACAGGAATGAGGGCGTCACTACTTTCTTACTCGAGGACAGCATTCTCGAATTATAAGTTGACAAAGTAGGGTTATCGATAGCAGATTCTATTGCTGATTCCACATTTTCCAGCCATCCAGAACCTTCTGAGATTGGGTCGTAAATCGAATGTAATGAATGTTCTACAGTCACAGTTAATAGTGGTACCTCTGTTGATTTTTTAGATGTAGGGTACTTTTGTGTACGTTACAGGAAGACGAAGAATTGAACTATTATTTTCGAAGTCAAATGTATAGGTTATTTTATTAGCTACTACTGGATGCTGAATCAGAGATATTCCAGATCCATGGAACGAGTTAATAGATGTGTTGAACGATGTGTTATGATCAATTTTATCAATTGCTGATGTAGTTAATACATGGGGAATAGCTCCTGGCGGTCAAACCATTGAAATATCTTCATAGTTCTACATGGGTCATTTTCTCAAATCTGACACATTTGAGACGAAAAAATTAAATTAATAATGATTTGATGATTTTTTTTTTTATAATAATACATAATGAAATAATACTTAAGTATTGCCGGAGCTAAAATGCTATTTATTTATTTATTAATTAAAAGTAATTAAATATTATAATAGTAATACAAGTGACATGTCTTTGTAATACCAGTGACAAATACAGGTATTTCAACTGAGAATTATAATAAAAATGACAAACCAATGACACCCATCATCTGAATCAGTTTCACATCTGATTTGTGTAACCAATTACATTGGTTTTCTGGTAATTAAAGGTGCAATTTCTACTTTTGACAGATATTATACCAAAGGTAATTACCAGTGACAAGTCTTGGAAATACCAGTGACAATTACAGTTACTTCAACTGTTACAATAAAATGACTTCTTAAACACACCCATCATCTGAATCAGTTTCACATCTGATCTCTCGTCTTCGTAATACCAGTGACAAATACAGGTATTTCAACTGATAATTATAATAAAAATGAACCCCTTCCCTTTGACTACCTCCCCGACGGCGACGACAATGACAACACGGACGTCGGATGACACAGACGGAGACGACCACGACGTGGGGGAACCCCTGCCCTCCCCATATTCTTGTGGCTGGTTCTGACCAGCACAGGCCTGTCAACCCTTTGTCCCCCCGCGTCGTCCCTTACGTCCCTCCCTTCGTCTCGATTAGCCAAGTTGCATAAATATGAGACGTTAAGCAATATCCAATAAATAAATAAATACTTACCAATGACACCCATCATCTGAATCAGTTTCACATCTGATTTGTGTAACCAATTACATTGGTTTCTGGTAATTAAAGGCGCACTTTCTATTTTTTACAGATATTATACCAAAGGTAATTTACCAGTGACAAGTCTTGGTAATACCAGTGACAATTACAGTTACTTCAACTGTTACAATAAAATGACTTATTAAACACACCCATCATCTGAATCAGTTTCACATCTGATCTCTCCTGCAGGTGTTTATTTCACGCTATTTTGCTCAGATACACAATTTTACTTAAGAGTATCATTGGATTGTACGTCATTGTTGTTCTCTAGCATTGTTTTATTCGTCATGCCTCTAATCCATGAGTGTTTCATTAACACCTCTGTAAAATTCTCAAACACTCTTTGGTATGAGATACTTAGTATTGTTGACGGTTGGCGGTGTCAGCAGGCTGCGATGGGGTGACGGCCTGAATCGGGAACGGTAACTCCGCCCTGAATGGTAGTCAGATGTCTCTCGTACTGGTCGCGTGGATCTTTTTCGTGGTCACAGCCCCATGTAGTAGCAACTGTTGAAAAACGATACTCGTGTGGATAGCAAATTGTCTTTATCAGACTTATTGATGGGTTTGCTATATCAGTGTGGCACACTGACTGCATCTTGGAAGCTGTTATACGTCCAGCTCGCTGCTTGAACCAAGTTTGTTTTCCCGTTTGTGATTTTGTCTCAACTTCGATTCTCTCTGCCTCTGTAACGCTGATTTTGAACTCTTGAAATTTTTCTTCACTTAACTTAATAATGTCTGTAAAATCAAGTGAAACATTTTTATCACAGAACCAAGATTGTAGAGAGGCTGGTATATCAGTCCGTATTTTGGGAGCATACTTTTCACAGAAATTTGGCAGCACTCGCAAAATAGCCGAAGGACGCCGAAGGACGAGGCTACATAAACGTTCCAACCTTGTTGAATGGGAATGCATTCCTGCGCATACTGCGTATAGTGCTGTTGATCGGAGCAGTAGCACTGTTTATTGTTGTTGACAAGCCATACAACTGGCACAACATCTACCTCGTTCAAATTGTCAAAAACCACAAAAGCATATTTAGGTTGCTTACCGATGTCTCCTTAATGCTACAAAATATGTTAAAAAATATTTAAGCATGGTATTGTGCCTCACATTGGAATACTCGATCTGCACAGGGGCAAAGGCCTTTACAATAATTTCATATGTAGGCCTAGGGCCTGGTTCAAGAATTTCAAAGGTATGTTTTCACCATAGGCTTACAGTAATAACATTGCTATTCTTATACATTAGCCTATTCAAAATGTATAAGTGCGCCTAAATATTCAGAATCATGTATGCAGAATAAAATATACTTAAAGGGGCTATTACCTCTTATTAAATATCCACATGCATTTATTTATCTATGGCTGAACAGTAAATAAACATTCCAGACTTGAATCTGTGCTATTTAGATCCCAAGTTAAACTGTTTCATCGCTGGAGCTGGAGCCGTGTTGCCTGGTTGCTGCCTGGTGGTGTTGTGGTGGTGGTGGTAGTGGAGGGAGGCCGGCCCTCGCCCTCTCTTCCCTCTCCTGATCCACCCTTTCTGAATGTTGACGTCAATAAGTGTTTGGCGTCATCCCTTACGTCCCTCCCTTCGTCTCGATTAGCCAAGTTGCATAAATATGAGACGTTCTATCAATAAATGTTTTGGGTGACTGGGGGTGAAGGAAGAGGGGTCGGGCACGGGGGAGGGAAGAAGGATGGCCCTCTTCCCGCTCGGACCGCCCCAGGTCGAATAGGCTGCCCTCTCGTGGGCGGTCCGAGTCGCGGGGTTGCGGCGGGAGATTGGGGGCGGTGGGGGGTGGATGATGCAGGGGGTCATCTATATGTGCCATGAAGTCTGTAGAACAAACAAGCATTCAAATAACCGCAGTCACCTGTGTTATTGTAAGCTTTCCCAGATATAGTATAGTAGGCCTACATGGTCCACGTTCTATGACTACAGATTCCAAATAAAAACTGAATGAGATCTTTTAAATAATGTCTTTTTAAATTAAAATAATAAAAGTACACTTTAGACACAAGTAAAAAAATATAATTTAGCCAACATGCAAAATATAATAAAACTTTATCCCGAAATGTACAATGTATAATTTGTATGCACATTAGGGAAGTGCTTTGTGGTGCCTGATATCAAAAGTTAACCTTACCATTTCGATTTCTACCTGTTTCACGGGAGTTGCATCTTCTTTTTCCAAATCAATATATGATTGACGGTCTTCTTTGCTACCAAAATCAGTAGCAGAATCGAGAATGTTTGCTGGACAACCACGGATTCTGCCACCATCTCTATTTAGCATAGTTTCCAAATAATTTTTTTCTGTAAAGTAATAAAGATCATAATAGTAGGACTTTACCTAAAAATAAATTTTCTATTCAAATAACTAGGGATGCACACGATAAACGATATTAAATCCCTTTTCGATAATTGATAATGCACATTGCATAGTTGGTACATATATTTTGCTAAACTGTTTTCACATGCAATAGGTGACAGAAAGCTTGGTATTGTACTTCTCCCTGGGTCACATTTTTCAGATCAATTCCCTCATAATGGCCATTTGTGACCTTTTTGAACTTTGCACAGCCGCTCGATTTCAATGTAAATGTCAATCAGAAATTAAGGGATTTTACGAATTTAATCGTTATCACGTCTGGTCTTTCTGCCAGGCCACTATAATCTACGGATGTGTTGGAAGATAATGAGAGGCACCAAGTTTCTCATGATTACCTGCAGAGACCCTGCTTTGCTTAGTTACCACCATACTGTGTGTATTATTATTATTATTATTATTATTATTATTATTATTATTATTATTATTATTATTATTATTATTATTATTATTATTATTATTATTATTATTATTATTATTTGTGTTATTATCTTATTATTGTGTGTAGACGTCTGCTCGGCAGTCCGGGTTAGTGGAGGATCGTATATGACTATAGTTTGTTATCTTGAACGCTATGATAAGACGCATTATCCATAATGATTTAACAATGCTCCTGAGCATATCTGAAAATATTTTCAAGCCATAGTTCAAAGTTTTTGCTATTCAACTCTCCATGATAATCACCAGTGTTCCTATCAGAAACACTATTTAAACTAGAACCTGATCCCGGGTGATTCTTAACTTCCTAGAGCCTCTTCAAGTTCATTCATAATACAGGGAGTATTGTATGGGTCGTTCTCATCAATAACAAAAATATCAACAACGACAACAACAAGTACAACAACAATAACTCTCTCAACTCACTTCTTGGAGGCACAAATAATCTTAGCTGTTAAAGCGCCCTAAAACTACTTTCTTAAATATATGTTCACTCTGCCTTAGTCTAAAAACGATCTTTTATATCTATTAGTGATTAAAATTTTAGTTGATTCATACCTCCCACCATCCGACTCATACGTCCCACCTGTAGGGAGGTTTGAGACATTACACATAGTATTCATTGATTACAAAATACTAGTGTCATAGCAAAATATAGTCTAAACCAAAAAGTGCAATTTGAAGCCAACATCCCAACCAAGAATTAAAACAAAAAAGTCTAGAATTTAAAAAAATACAGCAATTCTAAAGAAAGGTGTCTCAAACCTTCCCACTATCCCCTACAAGTACCTAAGTAAAAGGATGAGATCTGAGCAAAAGGCTACTTACTTCCTTACAGCGACATGCTTTTCCATGAATATCATGCTGGCATACAGGAGGGTCCGACATAAGCTTGCGCTGCCGGACATATTTCCTCTTCAGACGGACCCATGAGGTTTTAGAAGTTTCAACTAAAAACAAATTCTAACATAATTGTGGTTGTATATTATACCTAACTTTGGTCCTATAACTTTGGTCTCAATCTAAGTCAAGTAAGCAATTTTTAGGATAAGCTAGGCCCTAGGCATGCTCCTACTTTCCATAAACAAAGTTCTAGGGCCTATGCCTAGGATTAACTTGGGTAGGCCTTAGGCCTACATAACCCCTCTTTAACTTATCTCTAGGCCTCAAACATCAACAACAAACAACAACAAACATCAAACTATTAGTTCGTGGTATGACCTAGACTAGGCCTATACTATCAGAATTAAGTATTCAAGTACGAAGACCTACCTTCAATGCCCAGGCTGTCAGCCAATGACTGCCACGCATTTTCCACATATCTGCCGTCTTTATAATTCGGATTGCTTTTATCATACAGAGCAGGGTATTTTTGAAACATGGATGAATACCTCATCCGAACAATCATCATCATTTCCTTCATCAAATTCATTCAAAGCGAAATCGTCTTCCGTTGCGCTAGCTGCTGTCAAAATCGGAACAATAAGGCCGCGTTCCCACAAATTGGTTTAGTTATAAGGGGATAGGAAATACGTGTTAAATTGTTTACGTTTTTGTCCTAAGAAATTGTTATAACAAAACCATAATTCTTATGACGGACCAATCAGACGTTTTGTTATTCATTCTTCGACCAATGAAAAGGAGTAACTTCATTATGACAGGCCACTGAAACATTACTAACCAATCAGGATATCGGATTTCTTGTTACCATAACAACCAATAACAATTTTTTAAGACTAAACCAAAGTTATGGAAACGCGGCCTAACAGAGCTTAGCTTGACAGAAAACCCGGGAAATTTTTAATGAAAAAGTCTCCA
>JAMZAV010004930.1:0-45582 GCA_024449915.1 Sweltsa coloradensis
TCAATTCCCTCAAAGCAGTAGGTAGTAAAGAACGTAAATTTGGTGCATTACTAACAAAATGTGTCACGAATGACCTCTCGTTAACACATCTCTGACTTGAGAGTGTTCCAAGCTGCCCAGCAAGGTCACCCGGTCCTGGAGACAGTTCCTTTCTCGGACCTCTTCAAGAAGCCAACGTTTTGGTCCGTCTCCACCCACGAGGAAGTGAATGTCCGGGTATCGAGGACAAATATCCGCAATCACTTGCGCCATAAGATCCACGCCCTTGCGATAAACTAGACGGCTTACGATGACTACCATGACTAGGGACAACAGTTAACCATTTTACACCATTTTAAATTTGGGGTGTAAAACATTAAAAGCAAAGCTATTTCTGTTACAGTATTTGCTACTAGTAACAACTTTTTATAGCCTCTAGGGAAGAAGGGGGCACATTGGTAGGCCTACAGGGGGCACTTTGGTAGGCATACATCTTTGATTTTCCCGCCTGTTGTTGCCTAATAGTTGTAAGAACTACATTATTTAGATGGCAGTGCTACAATCTACCTGGACCCTTATTCTGATTCTATTCGACAGCTCTCACCTTTCACTTTTTTCGACACGTCTCATCTCACCCAAAAGATAGGGCCTACACCTTTCATGCGTGCAATTCTGTTTACAATTCGAAATCGAAAAAGATCAACTTTGACCGGAAGTGCGAGTTTTCGAAAAGTGAAACCTCTTGGTCTTGGCCAATCAGGAGGTTGGAATTTAAAATGGCCGCTATTCGCCCTATTAAATAAAAAGTGGGGTTATGTTTGGATTTGCACTTCGAATTATCTTTACGAGTTTTGTGTTTTAAAAATGAATACAATTGTAGTATCCTTGTGGATATATGTAAATTATGATGGTTTAAAAATGTAGAACAATTTGAATTAGCAGAACTTAGGCGATGGAAATAATTACGGAACATGTGGGTTATAAAGTTAGGTTATGGTGTTCGTTTACCAAAATAAAACTGAAATATCACGCGTACTAAACGCTTCTTTAATCAAATGTACTGGAATAAGCCTAGCTTATGTAAAATACTTGCGTAGAAAATGATTGAACCACCTTCAAACTACAATGGAAAGTAGGCCCTAGTTATTCAGAATTTGTTTGTTATGATGATGTTGTTGTTGTTGTCGAGTTTTTAAGGTCACAAAGCGTTGTACGCGTAGTAGTTTTCACCTGAGATTTCACGGACCAATCCAAACCCGTCCTTTGCCGGCCTCGACCAATCACGTTTATTCCATCCGTATTGACTTCTCACCAAGAAATATTTTAGTGAAAAGTTGTCACTTTTTTGAACGAGATATCTCAATGTTTTATATTGATAACCAAACAGAATCGCAGTTGTCACTTCTCACCCAAAATTCGACAAGTGAGAGCTGTCGAATTAAAACAGAATAAGGGTCCTGCTCTGAAAATTTGGTGGATTTCTATCAAGAAGTAAAGAAGCTACACCAAAATCAGTGTTTGGTCAAAAAAGTAAATTTTGGACTTGAAATTTGTAAGAATATTTTGAATTTAGTATTAGGCTAAATATATAATGATATGTTTACAAGTCTAAATGTGTTTTTACCCACACTAGAATTTAGCAACCAATGCTTTTGTATTCAGATCAACTTCTTTTTGTTTATTGATGTGCCAATTAATTAGGTGTAGGCCCTACCAATGTAGGCCTACCCCACTAAGGGGCACATTGGTACATTTTTCACTTTTTTAAAAACTGCTTCAAATAAATTGCAAACAAGTATAATTATTTTAAAGTTATGAAAACAATGATGTAGAAAGCGTAAGCTTATTTGAGATAAAAATAAAATATATTTTGTACCAAAAAGTGAAAAACCTTTGAAATGTACCACCACAGATAACAGAATACACTACGAGTGTACTCTGTTATCTGTGGTACCACCCTTCTCCACTATGTAGCCTATATTTAACGTAGTAATAGTAAGACTGTGGTAGGGCCGATCGTGCATAAAATGTTAGAATCTTACTTTTATATTGGAGAAGGGTTGACAGGTTGGGAAAGCAAAGAGAACATAAATCCCAGCCTGAAGTGAATAGGGGAGTTTCACTCCCTGAAATACGCGAGCTCTGGGTCGTCGTCGGGGAACCCCTTCCCTTTGACTACCTCCCCGACGGCGACGGCAAAGACAACACGGACGGATGATGACACAGACGGAGACGACCACGACGTGGGGGAACCCCTGCCCTCCCCATATGCTTGTGGCTGGTTCTGACCAGCACAGGCCTGTCCACCCCTTGTCCCCCCGCGTCATCCCTTACGTCCCTCCCTTCGTCTCGATTAACCAAGTTGCATAAATATGAGACGTAAAGCAATATCCAATCAAACCCAGCCTGAAGGGCTGAGGGCGACAAAACTTTTCACCTGCTGATGATAACTGCAACTAATTTAAAGTTAAACCATCTGCCTGATGAGTCCCAGAAGGACGAAACGCGTCGTGGATTAAGGTAACAACTTTAAATTAGCTGCAGTTGCCATCAGCAGGTGAAAAGTTTTGTCGCCCCCAGCCCTTCAGGCTGGGATTTATGTTCTCTTTGCTTTCCCAACCTGTCAACCCTTCTCCAATCTAACTAGCCGATAGGCATTTTTCACACTAAAAACAAAAGAATCTTACTTTTGTTAGCTGGCCGACGTGTTGGTTGAGGTGTGAAAACAGCTGTGTCGACAGCATTGGGAATCACTGATACACGATTGTGATACACCCTTGCTCGTAGCACTGTGTTTTCTTTTCCCGTATGTGAAACGCATATACAATGATTAGCATTGGCCAATGATATTTCCAGGAATTTATTTGTCAACACTGCCGATGCATCGGCAAACCCAAACAAGGAATGGTCCGTAAAAACTGCCTAAAAAATAAGGTTCCGTATTAATATCGTAAATCAAATATAGCAAGTGAAATTCTTTATTTTTTAGGCCTACAGAGATTGATTGATTGATTAAGGTCTTTATTAAGGTAGGATTAAGGCTAGTGAAGCCTTATCTTCCATCCAACCTGATTTGTACAACTACATACCGGTACATCATTTAATTTATTTGTTACATAAAGTAAACGAAGAATATTTCATAGATAAGTGCAAATACAATTATATAAACAAAATACAATGTAAGCTTACAAATATAGTAAAAATCATTTGTATTTGTATTTGTATTTATTTTACTTCCGTTGACGGGTACAAAGTACATGTATGGATTCGTCAAAGATTAAAATACAGTAAAAGAAACCCAAACAAAACGGGCGAAAGCACAATAGTAATAGTACTTACAGGTACAGATAATAATTACAATATAATAATAACAATAATAATAATAACAACAATATATAAAAAAAAATAGCACAAGACATAAGCAGACAATTAGAAATACCATTCACAGGATTGTTCAGTCCTACATTAATAAAGTTTAACAAGGATGCAACTAGATAACAAATACATGTGCAGCCAACTCTTACTAACATTTATCATCAATTACTGGAGATGGTTAGGAAATCAATTTGTCCTCATAAAGAAAACGTTATAAGTCCGAAAGTAATTCTAGTAAGAATATTTATATTATTTAAATACACAATCATTCACACATCTCATTCATCCTTAATAGTATAGGCCTAGTGCAACCTCATTACTGTAGAAGGAAGATAAATTTATATAACTAATAAATGAGCAGCATCATCGAAGTCCAACTTCAAACAAACTGCCAATATCCGACACAGCAAAAATTCACTACCTAAGAACTTTTCTGTCCATGATTGCTTAAAAAACTTAATCACTGCCATTGCCATAATACTACATCCATATAGTATATATACATACCATATATTTAAGTTTAACTCATATGTGCCTAGACAGTAAATCCTATACTACTGTAGTAATGTAGTACATCCTTTTTTGTACTATAGTGTCAGGACGTTGGTCGGGCCGATGTCTAGACTAAAGAATATTATCTACGTTCAATTACAAAGAATCACTTTCACATACCTACTGAATAATTCTTTTAATAAACAATACTATGATAAAATAAAGAACACACTTCGAAAAAGACAATGACTGACACACAATAAATGTAACGGTCATGATCCCCGGTCACCTTCACGTACACGGTCTCGTCAGTTACCCTCTCTCAAACCTTCTTCTGTCAAACCCACCTTCACCGTCATCTCCCACTACTAGGGTTGCCAGGTGTCCCGTATCCCCCACACGGTCCCCGTCAGTTACCCTCTCTTCAAAAACCTTTTTCTGTCACCGACACTTCACCGTCATCTCCCACTAATAGGGTTGCCAGGTGTCCCGTATCACCACACGGTCTTCGTCAGTTACCCTCTCTCAAACCTTCTTCTGTCACCGACACTTCAAACCCTCATCTCCCACTACTAGGGTTGCCAGGTGTCCCGTATCACCACACGGTCTCGTCAGTTACCCTCTCTCAAACCTTTCTGTCACCGACACTTCACCGTCATCTCCCACTACTAGGGTTGCCAGGTGTCCCGTATCACCACACGGTCTGTCAGTTACCCTCTCTCAAACCTTCTTCTGTCACCGACACTTCACCGTCATCTTCCACTACTAGGGGTGTTTGGTGTCCCCGTATCACCACACGGTCTCGTCAGTTACCCTCTCTCAAACCCTTTTTCTGTCACCGACATTCACCGTCATCTCCCACTACTAGGTTGCCCAAAGGGGTTCCGTATTACCGGGAAATCCGTATTTGATGGGTATTTCCCACGTCCCGTATGCTCTAACCCATTGATCAGTATATCACGTGTTTAGAACAAAAATAGTCCGTGCGGCCGCTTTTTCAAAAAAGCGCGCGGGCGTATAGTTACCAATCCCTTCCTCGCGGCCTATCAGTTTGGGTTTCCTGACCAGTTTGCCGCAGCTGGTGGTGGGCAAAGATGCGCGATGAGTCATTGTAGCGAGTCACTCTGGCCGTAACCCGATATTCTCAACCTCGGCCGCGTCGTGCGTGTGATAACTCATAGGAGAGTTTTGTAATAACCAAACATGAGATGAGTACGTCGCAATCGAACTCAGTGAGTCAGTGACAGACTGACGAAGATGAAGGTAACATTGATGGGACTGGGGACGCCACCCCCCCCAAAAAAAAAACTTGAAAAAAAAGGGAAGCAACTTCCTAAAAAAAAAAAAAAACACTTTCCTATCTGACTAGCTCCCCCATTTCTTCAGTAGGGCTATATTGCTTTAAAAATTTTTACAGAATCATTTCAAAAAGCATTTTAAGCCCATCCCCGAAAATCTTAACCCCCAAAAAATGTTTGCCTCCCGGGGGCTGGGGCCAAATTTCCCTTTTACAAAAGTACTGTCCCGTATTTCAAATTTCCCTAATCTGGCAACCCTACCCACTACGCTCTATCAATAACAGTTCCTCATACAAGTCGGTGATGCAATTTCTAACAGTACCGGTACCTATTGGGCTTAAATAATTATGGAACAAATGTAGTAGGTAAAAAGATGGCAGCAATTGCAATTTATAATAGGCTATGTTAGTCCTACCTACATTAAAACATTATTTTTTGCTCTAATTGAATCTGCAATCCAGCCAGACGCAAAAGAATGAGTTACCGGTACGGTATACTTATTTAATGTGTATCCTAATCAGTTATGTAAGTCTCTGTCTACCTACACTACAAATAAGTTTAAGAAATGAGCAATTGGTCTTACTTTCAATCCCATGAGTCTGCCAATCAACATAGCTTCATGTGCCAAAGTTGAAAAAGCAGAGTGCCCATGTATGATGGTGACTTGTTCTCGAATAAATATGTATCGTATTACTGGCAGAGATGCTATCATTGTAGGAAGAACACACTGATTGTAAAACACTTTGACTGGAAGGTAGAACACCTAGGAAAAATGAAAAGTAAAGGTACGGTACAAGTACAATACGTAGGGCCTATGCTGAAAGGCCCTACATGTCGTGGGCTTAGGTCCACCAAGTTAATTTGGTACTTGTTCATTAACGGGACCCCCCAAAAAGTGAAAGTAGGTTAGGGGGGTTGGGGGAGGAGGGCGCAAAGTGCCGTGGGGGTGGCCTAGCTGACCATGACAACGCACTTCATGCTCCCCCCCCAATCTAATTTACTTTTCGGGGGGGAGGGGGGTCCCTATAATGAACAAGTACCGATAATTTTATAAATAGGTAACAAATTATGAAATAGGTACATTCAAAAGCAACAATTCAAAAAATGTATATCTTAGTATAATAATTTACCTAGGGCTACTTACTTTTAAACCATTTGTCATGTAACGCACCCAATTCGATCACCGTAAGAATGTGACAGGACAATTACTTTATGGCCACGTATAAGTAAGCATTGGGCCAAGTTGAAAATGTGTTCCTCAACTCCTCCCATGTTTGGATAAAAAAAATCCGAGACCATGCTGTAGGGAGAAAATGAGATGAGAACTGTTTCCATGTAGCCTGTAATTATCAGTTAAACTTACAATACATATTATCTAGGTATTAGACCTACAATATAGTTTTATTTCCAAAGCTTAAATCGCATAAATTGCCTTGACCTTTGTCATGCATGGGTATTTGGAAATTTTTAAATACAACATAATTGATCCTCCTTTGTAAATCAGTTTTTATAACTGAATAGGATAGACGTTAAATAAATAAATAAATAAATAAATAAATAAATTTATAATTTATATACACCAATCTTATAATATATATAATTTATAATAATTATTGATAATTGATTCTGGCGTTGATCCGCGGGTGTTTGCACTATCCATACCACTGATTGCTATATTTCCTATTAAACATATCGATCTTTAGTTGGATATCGCTCACTCATCGATTGCGTCGGGGCCTACAGGGTAGGCTTAGTCGCTTTTATTTACTGTCCCTCACTGAAAGACAGTTAAATAACTGAGTGGGTAGACTCTAAATACAATTTAATTTTATAACACAATTCAAAATTAAGCAATAATACCTAGGGCCTATGTTACATAGGCCTATAGATACACACTCCAGAGTTGCATCGACTCCCTGCCAGATGATATGAGCAGGTCAGAAAAAGAAGCCGTTTTATATTGGATAACAAGGAAGAAGAATGGTTGAAGAAACCCCTCTCTACACAGGAAAATAAAATAACTAGGAAAACGCCAAAGTCGTTGTTAGACGAGTGAGCAAGCCATAGGTATGTTGAGTAGGCCCTACCCGGGAACATCCCCTGTCCTCCCCTATCAATGCGACTAAAAAAAGTGTTCGCGAAGCGCCCTTATGGTGGAATAAATAAGAGGAATATTCCCTATTTGCTTTCATTGTCGTGAAAGTGGTGAATATTGTGGTTCAAAAGGTATAAATGAGCCCCACAGCCCCCCAGCTTAGCCACGCAGGGAATTTTTTTTAGACCTCTTTTTCAAAAATGAGTTTTAATGAAGTTTTAATATATTTTGTATGCAGTTTCTCACTAAAATAGGCCCTGGAGGAAGGTAAAACCGCATAAAAAACCAAAAAAAAACAAGGACCAAGCCCAACAACAAACTGAAAATTAAGTCCCTTTTTAATCGCTATCGCTCATGTATTTCTATACGTTGCCCTCACATTTTCAAAATCAGGGTTAAAATTAGGCCTACTGATTGGATGAGAGTAGTTAAGGCTTTAATTTTGCTTTCCCCCGAGAAAAATAGCTAAAGTGTATTTTTACTGTCTGCTGGCGCTCTACTGGTCAAATGCAAGTGGCGTAGGAACTTTTTTTTGAGTGGGGGGGTCACACTCAAGTTGACTACGAGGCTGGGTGGGCAAACCGGGGTCTGGGGCGAAGCCCCAGCCGCCTGAGGCTTTTTGCCGTAGGCAAGTCTTTTTTTAAAGGTGCCCTTGATAGGCGGCCTAAAACACGTTTTCAAGCAAATTGTAGTAGGCCTAAAAAAATCATGGACTTTTCATTATTATTAATATTTGTATTTAAAATATGATATTTTTTAATTAAGGAAGCTGGTTTGATTTCCTGTGTGGCCAATACAATCAGTGTGCCTAGTGTTAACTATCCAGCCATTTGGAAGAGTTTTTGTCCATCAATTTCATTACTAGATCAATAGTTTTTATTTCATACAACATGTAAATTTCATGTTTTTGTTTTTTGTTATTTTTATTTTTATTCAAAAAAATCTTTTTTGTTCATAATTGACAAGTAGGCCTACTAATACACAGCCATATTTATATTATTTGTGAAATGTTTTTTGTCCTGTCTGTTGCGTTTTTTTTTAATTGTTAGCTTGATAAAGACTCCTGTAAAGGAGTCGAAATATCACATTTTAAATACAAATATTAATAATAGTGAAAAGTCCAATGATTTTTTGGATGAGCGTAGCGAGCGAAGCGAAGATTCCATTTCACTACACTGGAGAAAAAATCCGGAATGTTTTTTTTTTTTTTTGTATTTTTGTCTGTTTGCCCTGTTTGTCCACACGATTCCGGCTAAACCGATAATCCGATTGCGATGAAATTTTATGGAGGCCTTCGAATCTCTGAACTTAGAACTGCCACGTTTTGAGCGCAATCGAAAATTTTTTTCTCATGAAATCGCAATTTTACGATTTTTTTCAATTTTTAAAAAATTTCTTCGACTTATAGCACCTACATGCTTTATCCGATTTTAATTATTTTTGCACAGAAACCCTTTTTTTTATGAATTTAGATATTTTTGTGAAATTTGAGCGCAATTGAAAAAATATTTATCATAAAAATCGAAATTTTACAGATTTTTTCTTTTTTTAAAACACTCTTTGACTTATAACACCTACATGCTTTATCCGATCGTAATCATTTTTTCGCAGAACCTTTATTTTATGAATTAATATATTAGTGTAAAATTTGAGCGCAACGAGAAATTTTTTCTTAGAAAATCGCAATTTTACGATTTTTTTTAACAATTACAATTATTAATTTTAAAAAAAAGTAAAAAAATTAAGTTAATGTTTAATTTAATATAATGTAATTTAAAAAAAAGTCAACTAAGTAATGATTGTGCCACAAAAAAACAGAAAATACGCAGAAGACAGTCATGGCAGCTCAAAGCACCAATTACGCTCATTTCCCAAAAACGCGGCGGGACTTAAGAATTTTCCTAGTATTTACAATGTTACTACCTATAGTTTCATTTTTAATAAGCAAATTGTAATTATGAACAAGGGTTACATTTTGAAGCTAATATTGCATTGTAGATTGATTACCTGACTGAAATCGGTCGACAGTCTGCTTGGATGAAAACACTGCACACAAAATAAAATGAACATTAGTCTTAAATCAGATGGCTAGTCTAGTCTGGCAAATCACGTCTCTTACTGAATCTTTCTAAAAAATGTTAACAAAAACCTTCCTTTTTGTTTGCAAGCCCAACTGTACCGGTAGTAAAAATACTAAAAATCACCCAACAAGCTATAAGTTAGCAAATGCCACACTGGGGTGGGGGGGTCAAGCCAACAAGTGGGGGGGGAGTTCCCCCCCCATCCCCCCGTTCCTACGCCCCTGGTCAAATGGCTACTCTGATTGTGCTGAAATTTTCATGGGACCTTAAAAACCTATGAAGTTATAGATGTGTTACAATTTTGGGTAAAGCCAAAGAAAATAATATCGTGTAAACTGTGAGGAATTGACTAAAAGTAGCAATAAACTTAAAAAAAAATCATAATCACAAGAAAACATTTATATGTCTGGTGTCTGATAGAATAAAATTTTGCTTTTCAAGGATCAAGGGGAGCCGATCGCCCCTACCGCCCCCCCCCCCTGGATCCGCCACTGCGTGGGACGAAACACTCTGTTCTTATTAACTTGGCACAGCACTGTGGATATTATCATTATTATTATTATTATTATTATTATTATTATTATTATTATTATTAGGCCTATTATTGATTCATAGCAGTTGTTGTAAAAGTTTGCCACGACTGGGGTTCGAACCCAGAACCTCCGGCTTAACGTGCCATAGGCCTAGCTCTACCAATTGACCCCACCGGGACAAAAGAAAAAATTTGCAACTTCACTTCACAACAATTAGCAGTTTAGAAAAGGGTTTTTGTTCGGTATCCCGGTGGCTAAATTTGGTAAGCTAGGGCCCTTTAACCCGGGGTTTTGGGTTCGAACCCCAGTCGTGGCAAACTTTTACGAAAAACTGCTATAATCAATAACTATGCCCTTTAAAGCGGGCTTATGCTTAAAAAACCAATATCTTTATATTATTATTATTATTATTATTTTTATTTTTTTTTTTTTATTATTATTAAAACATACGCGCTTCGCGCCCTCCCCTTCCCCCCTAACCTAGCTTTTCCCTTGAACAGGTTACCCCATCCCAACAACAGAAGTAGGCCCTAAGAACCAGGGTCTGATTTTAAGATGTTATGGAAGATAACGATCGTTTTCCGCACTTTAGCGCAATTTTTCGTGTCGACTGATTCGTAAAAAAGGATATAAAGATCGTTTCGGGACGATCCTATGATAACAGAATGAAAAAAAGGGTCGCTATCTATCCATGCCCCCTATGGCGGCCGTAGCGACTTCCTTATAGAAAGGGCGAAACGATAATTTAAACATTGATATTTCTACAACCGGATCGCTATCGTATCATAGCGACTATTTTACGAATCCCCACTGCTGGACTTATTAACTAGGCCTAGCCCACGTTATAGGCCCTAGCGTTTTTAATGGGCTTTTTAGATGGCCCAGTGAAGCAAAGAATAAAGGCCCTTTAAAGTCTACAACGTCAACTTATTTTAAAAATAACTAAACGAATATATTTGAATAATATTTTAATCAAAGAAAATTTTCCAGACTCACGGGAAAAAGTTTTATGGGAGTGGCTATTTAAAAACCCAAAAGTTTTGAGTTTTGTTAGGCCATTAGGCTGGGGATACGAGTTTTATGACCAAAAGGGGAAAGGGTATAAAATAAATTTTTTTAAAATTTGATTTTACATTTTTGTTCTTCTTAGGGGTTTGAAAGTAGGCCTGGGCCCAAATCAAAATTTAGTTTATTTTTGTAATATTTTTGACAATCTGAACTTGTACATTTCGAAAGCCTTGCCTTGGCGATGTGCAAGCGCATTTGAATTTATTTTACGAACGTTGTCATGGCGGTGAAATTCAACCCACCACACAATGTGACCAATTAAATGCTAAAACTGTACATATTACATTAAGATTGAAAAAGGTTTACTTCACTAAATAGGATTAAAATAAAAATTTTTTTAAAATTTTTTAAAGGGGAAAATTTATAAATTTTTATTTTAAAAACCCCAAAACTACAAACTCTTTATTTGCCCCTAAGATGTTTTATTTTCTCCCTTTGGCATTCACTTTTAGATAATTTTGAGAAGTTGAGAGTTGAAAATAAGTTTCCCCGTTTGCGTGCTTATAAACAAAATCGTCACCTTTCTGATAATATTGATATTTATAGTGTGTGATGCTGTTTGTGCTATAGAAGCTTTGTGTTTTAAATGGTAATATGGAACAAGAAACGAAAAAATTAAAGTTTTGTATTATTTGAAGAACCTCAATATAGGGACGTTTTTGGAGCTAGGCTGGCCCTTGGGGCCTCCACCCCTAGTCGGCTAGGGGCTAGGCTAGGCCTAGGGGTACGATACTTTTACATCTTTCCCGAAAAAATTGGGACACGATGTTGGTAGAATAATTGATAAAATAAATTAAGAGTCTTTATAGGCAGGCCTAGCCTACTGTTCAAGTTTGGGCTAGGCTAGGCTGTAGCCAAGTTAGGTGATAACTTTGCACCAGGGCCCCCAGGCCTAGCTATGTTTGAAGTAGGTTTGCGTGTGGTCCGTGGTCCAGATTGGAAATGGGGATTGCAAGACGATGGTGAGGGACACTTGGGAAAGTTTTTGAAATCGGAAACCCAAGTGCAAAATTCTCCCCAAAAAAAATGTTGGGTTTAGTGGGATCGGGTTTCGCGAACCAACTACAGAGTTGGTTATCAAGGAGCATTCGATTTGAGAGTTGTCGACAACGCTCCTGCTGGTAAGAAATTTGTTGAAGCGTTTAAATGCATAGGCCTACGCCTAGCCCCTACCCCTAGGTCTAAACCCTATCGCTAGCCGGTACTCTTTCGGTTGGTATGGACAGTTTTTTTATGTGTAGGCCTACCTACAAAACCTTTAATGTCGCTATTTTAAATCTAAAGTAGGCTAGGCCTACCTACAAAACCTTTAACGCCGCTATTTTAAATCTAAAGTAGGCCTACCTAGGCCCTCAGGCGCGACTGGCAGGGGGTGCTGGGGTGCGATCGCACCCCGGCTTTTGACATTCCGTGGCCCCTGTGGAACATTTGTACACACTACACTTTCAGTTTCAGACAAAATATATTTATGATTGTACATTTGTTTACTGCGAAAAAGAGTTGCCGAACAAAATACATTAATAATATTAACGAAGACTCATGGGTGCCTTAGGCAGCTCTTCAAAGAGAATGGTTGTTCACTTGTTCAGTGTTCTCACTTTTCAGTTTTCAGTAGGAACTAGTGACTATCATGTATAGCTAATTGACTTTCTCGCCGCCGCTCTACGAGAAGAAATTTGATGTGATTGCAAGTATTTTGGTTTTGGTTTGCCAGTTCCCACCAGCAAGGGGATGGCGTTGGGTGGGGGTGTTGGGGGGGGGGAGCAGCCGGCGTCGGCGGGGGATGTAGCGAAGTAGTACCGTGAATTGTCTCATTACAGGTTACAGCTTACGCTTACACATTATTATTGGAAAGTTATGCATGATTCAATTAAATGTCCAGTATACACTCATCCCCCAAGCTCGCATTTTGCGAGTGTCAATTTGGTACTTGCGAGTTACATTATTGGTTGTAAGGCTTCCTCAAATATAATTTTCGCGAGATTTGAATTGCGAGCTCGGGTAGTGTTACTTAGTTGGCGCCTGTTAATCGCGTCCTAAAATAGCGTTTTAGGCCATAAAATATTACCAACGACCTAAAAAAATTGCGCCTTCGGCGAAATTGCCTCCGGCGGCTGGGGCTTGCCCAGACCCCTGCTTTACTACGCGACCTCATACGGACTCTTCTACATGCCAGCATCCCGGGCATTTTCGACCCAGTCCGCGCCTGTAGGCCCTACTGATCAAAAACTATCCATACTACCAACCGAAAGAGTTCCCCCTAGCCTAGCTAGGGCCTTTTGATTATAGGCACAATTGCCCGGGAACAAAATATACGGAGTGTAGGCCTATATTCTTATGTTTGAACGTAAAAAGAATGGTAAGAAATTATTCTTACATTCAATGTGTAGCTGGGCTGATTCCAAATCATCTTCATTGCTTTCCATCCTAAAGCTACCTAGCTAGTAGGTGTGACAGGAAGATGGAAAACTTGTGTCTTGTCTTCAGCAACGTCACGTCTATAGACCTACGCCCAGGGTGCGAATCAATGGCTTGGCAAAGGGGGGGACGGTCCAGTGTATAGTATCTGTGTGGACTGCTAGGGGCCTGGGGCGAAACCCCAGCCGGCGGAGGCAAATTTTTTTTGGGGGGTGTTATTGCCCTCGAGATGGCCTTAGAAGCGATCTGAGGAAAATTTTTGGGGGTATTATTGCCTTCGAGATAGCATTAGAAGTGATCGGTAGGGCCTATAAGGGTAATTTGAGGGAAAATTGCATCAAATTTACGTTTTTTCCTTTTTCTAACTGAATATTATTACCTAGCCCTATGTATTTAGGTAGGCTACTTGGTTTTTGGCCGCGGAAAGTAGTTTCTGGACTTATTTAATCACTTTTAGTTTGCTTGAATCGGTATTATTGGTAGGGGCCTACTAGTTCAGTTGGTGCGGTCCAATTTTTCAACACTGTTTTTTTTTTCAAAGAAAAACAATAAAAAACAACACTTCAAATGAGAAACAAATGAAGAAGAACTCATTATTAACAATTTATTTGGTACCCTACTAATTATAGAATAATGAACACAGATTGAACACAAACACTCGCTCATTTCACTGTCATTTGGTCGCCATGTTTGCTATTTACGTCTTTATCTACTAGATCTACCAACCTTTTCCACTAAAATACTCCACCTAGGGGCCTACAAAGAACGTCGCTATTTTGAATATAAAGGACTTTCACTCCAAAAGGACTTGTGTTTAAAATAGCGACTTTAAAGGTTTTGAAGTTTTTTTGGGTTTCTTATAAGTATATATATATTAGTAACATTGGTAATGTGTTCTGGGTTCTAGGTGTGAAGCATCCAAATATAATCTGTGACGGTTGTAAGAAACAGGGTATCGCTGGCATGAGATGGAAGTGTGTGCGATGTTATGACTACGATCTCTGCACTCATTGTTACATGGCCGAGAAACACGATTTGAGTCACCTGTTCCAGAGATTTGAGACAGCTTCCTCTCTTGGGTTTGTATAGGCCTACATCTGCCGTAGTTAGGCCTAGGCCTAGTGATGGGAATTTTCATGAAAATTTTTTTGGTTGAAATTTTCGTGAAAATTTCAATTCATTGAAAAAAGGCAATTTATTCTTTGATTTAACATAGGCCTTGAACCTTGAAATGAGATTGGGCCTATTTATGCCTACACCAATATATTTTATTATCCTTGCAAATATGTGGTTACATGGTGGCCAGTTCCTAAAATTAACATTTTAAAATTGTAGGTAGGGTATCAAAAATATAACATTCATATTCATTTTTCTTAATTTCTTATTTTACATCAAAAACACCATCATCAAATCAACATCAAACATCAATCAAATTAAATCTACATCAGATCCAAATCAATATCCTCCAAACACCTTCTAAACCTTTTTACCGAGGATTCCTCAACAGCTGCTGCTGGCAATTGATTCCATTCCACAATTGTTCTATTTAGGCCTATTTAAAAAGACCACTTCCCAACATCCCTTCTTTTTTAGTTTACATTTCAATTTCAGGTCATGGTCTTTCCTCCCTTTGTATAATTCTTTTTCAATTTTATTGCTTATCTCATCCATCCCTGTAGGCCTATTCCTTTCACGAAACAGGTTGCACAGCCTGTTTATAATACATTTAAAATAAATCGTTGTTTCTTTGCACATGACAATGAGGTTCCAAAACATGTACAAACCTGGCAGTGCTAAAAAGAAAACATGCTAGGCCTTTATTGGTTATAAGGTTTTTATTTTGTAGGTATATGCAGTAGCCACTAGCAAGTGGCTGAAGAGTAGGCCAACATAAAGGGTAGGGGCTTATACATGCATATATGGTAGCCTACCTACATCTAATAACAGGTATGCCTAGACCCTAGGCCTAAAAAAATGAATACGTTTACAAAGTACAAAATGAACAGGTAGCTTACAAATAAAATGTGAAAGTCTATTTTCAGCACAAGTTTGTGTAGGCCTACAATGACAGATCTAAAGTAAAAAACATTGATAATTTTAAAGTTCCATCACTAGTTAGACTACAAAACCGGTAGCTGAAGGTAGGCTACCGGGTCATTCCACAACAAGTCAACACAGTTAGGACCTAAGTAGGTAGGTACAAAAAAAAAACAGAACCCACTTTGATTTTGACCAAAGTTGGAAAATCTCCTCAAAAATATATTTAAAAAAAAATTTTATTAAAATATCTGTTAGGGCCTAGGCCTACGGTTTTTGATTTATGAACAACTCAAAAACTCAATAAGGGCGTGTCTCCCACTTTCTTAAAATTGGTATTTTCTATTTTTGGTACAGCTAGCCCTACCGTTCATCGTAAAGAGCTATTTTTAAAAAAAGTTAAAGGTCTTGGTTAGAATTCTTCAAAACCAATATTCTATGTAATAATATAACATGTAGGCCTATGAGTAAGGTATAAGGTGACAAAGTTTTCAAATTTGGATTCCCCCCTTTCTTTAAATTGAAAACATTAAATTGTTTTTATGTTATGTAATACACAAGTTTCATTTTAGGATGGCAATGGGATTAGAAGCTTTGATGGGGTCACAGTACTAATGTGTGTCAATCATGTTATTCTACCTGCACTAGGCTGCTTCGTGAACGCTTTTTTTAGTCACAATGATGGATGAGCCTTTTTTTAGTTTTTAGTAGCATGCGTGGGATCTCTTTAGCCTACTTCTTCAAGTTGCATTGCAAAATCATTTTTGTTAAATTAGTAGGTATAGCCTAATTTTTAAAAAGTAGTACTAATTGCTACATGGTAATACCATTAATAGATGTAAAATATCTGGAGGCCCGAAGATTTGCTTTTGTACGCATTTGTAGGTGATTGTTGTCAGTTCCTATAATTACTTGTTAATTATTATGTACCGTACCGGTACACCTCAAAAAACTTATATTAAAACCTTTATTTCTATGGATTCTGGCTAACTTTTTCAACTTTTTCTTTCAAAAGGTAGGCTACCACATCACCGTACGTTAAGGTCCATGTAAAATATGAACGTTGTAGCCCCACCCGTTTAGCCAGAATCGGCCCAAATGTCACTAAAATATCGCATTAAAAATTGGAAAAATCCTAAAAGTACGATATTCAAGAGAAATATTTCTTCGATTGTACGCAAAAACGCGGCAGGTCTTAGTTCAGAGATTTTGAAGGTCCCCTCCAATTTTCATCAAGATCACATACAGAGCACGAACAAACGGGGAAAAAACAGTACTTGTTCATTAACGGGATCCCCTCCAAAAAATGTAAAAATTCAGTAAAAACATTTCATGAGACAATCATAACTACTACATCTACTCCATCTGAGTTTCAGGAGATCAGGAAAACACAATTATTTCGAACAAAGCCTCGAAAACATCTTTTCCGGCTACATACTTTGCGCCAGGAGTGACACGGCCTACGCCAACATACTCCACCTACAAAACCTTTAACGTCGCTATTTTAAATATAAAGGACTGTCAATGGAAAAGTACTTTCGTTTACAATAGCGACGTTAAAGGTTTTGAAGGTTCATTTGGTGTCCGTGAACGTCAATGTCAGCTGCACGGCGACGACTGCTCTCATGTAGGCCTAAGCGTTCCAATGAACTGTTCTCGCCTGAGTAACGTTGAACGTGTGAGTCAAGTTCACTGTCTAGAGTCATATTCAACTCCTCGCAAGTTGTAATTATTTATTGTTAACAGAAATAAGTAAACAAACGACGATGGGGGGGACCAATTAACAAAAATTTGAGGGGGGTCCCGTTAATGAACAAGTACCAAAAAAACACCAGAGCAAATTTTTTTTGGGGGGTCAGTGAAATTGAAGTTTTCACTTTGCTCATCCAATAAATGTTCTAGTTTTCATAATTTTGAATTTTCCTCCATTTCTGCCAGGCTACCAACCAATAGTAGGATAAACGTTAGGCCCTACAGGTACTGTGACCCCATCAAAGCTTCTAATTCCATTGCCATCCCACCATAAAACTTTTAGGGCATGTTAATATCGCGACAAGTTAACGTGGTGAGTGTGGGTAATCAGAATCACTAGTCAGGTTTGTTCACCCCACTGTGTTTTTGAACAACAAGCAGGTAGGCCTAGACCCTGTTGTAAATTAACACCAGTTGCACAGAGTCAATATTTAATAGGCCTACAATTCAGAAGTGAAACAATCCATCCCAACCGGGGTTCGAACCTGGGTCTTCCACATTCCAGGTAGGCGCCTAGCCAACTAGACCACCGATACGGTAACTTTTTAACTTCTGAATTGTAAGAAAGTTAGGCCCTACCGTCTCGGTGGTCTTGTATTGTACACTTACATGGAATCTGTTATATTTGCCAGTTGGTTACTAATTTAGCATTCTTGTTTAATTTCAGGATTGAAATGGGTCCAAGAAAGGAAGCGACTAAAGTGCAGCTAAAGGGTATTTTTGTGGGAGCCAAAGTTGTGAGAGGTCCAGACTGGGATTGGAGTAATCAAGATGGCGGTGATGGTGAGAACTCAGCGTGTTAAGCAAAAGCTGTTAAATACTAGGCTACCTGTATTATGAGGCTATAAATTGTCACTGGCCCACAAAACAATAATTTTACATCAACAATTTAAGCTTTAGTTAGGCATTTTATACCTTAAATCAGACCCTCCCCACATATACTCAAACCAAAATTTTGGGTTTTGGGTTCACATACCACTATAATAAATTAAACTATTAGGTATTTCATTTGCTCAAGTTCAACCAACCAAGCCTATTATATACGGAGGTGCAGCCACCTCATTAATGTGTCTTAATACAAATATCTTCTTTCCTTTGTAGGCAAGTCAGGTCGTGTGATCGACATCCGGGGATGGGACAACGAATCCGGCCGTTCTGTCGCCAATGTCACCTGGAGTTCCGGTTCCACCAACGTTTATCGTCTGGGACACAAGGGAAAGGTCGACTTGAAGTACGTGCAGGACGCTGCCGATGGAATTTACTTTAAGGAACATTTGCCCGTTCTTGGTAAGTGGATTTGCCTGAATTCAGAATCTGACTAAACAAACCCCCACAGTAATATTTTTTCACGACCTGGTAACATTTGCATTTGAATAGATAGATCTCTTTTTATATGATTTGGTATTAGTTAGTTGGTTTAAGGGCACGCCAACCGTTAACCCATTAAAGCCATCAGTATATTTTGCCTATTTTGTCCATACAGAAGCAGATAAAATCGTATTACGGGGGCTGACACCCAACCGCACCCTGCCAATGAAGTCGCGTGTATGCCTGGAATGCTACAAAAATGTAGGCGTAGGCCTGTTTTTTAGTTCATGAATATGCTTTGTTTTTCCAGAATATATTCCCACCAGCCCTAGGCCTAACCCTACTTGTGTAATCGTCTCTTTTCATCTTGGCTAGAATTAGGGTTGACTAGGGCTGTGCGAGCCTAGAATTTTCAAGTCGAGCCGAGCCGAGCATTAAAAAAAAGCTTGATTTTTGAGCCAAGCCGAGCTTTTGAAAAAAAAAAATTTAAAAAAAAAAAAAAAATGGTTTGGCTACATATT
The DNA here is from genome assembly GCA_024449915.1 of Sweltsa coloradensis. Taxonomy (NCBI): domain Eukaryota; kingdom Metazoa; phylum Arthropoda; class Insecta; order Plecoptera; family Chloroperlidae; genus Sweltsa; species Sweltsa coloradensis. The sequence continues at coordinate 18,958 of JAMZAV010004930.1, forward strand.
TTCTAGGGATGTCATCGGGTGCCCGGTTCTAGAAATTTCCCGGAGCCGATTATAAGATCAGGGTATTTTTCGCGACCGTTTTTAGGCTAATTCACGGGTTTATTATTTTACGCGCTACGTCGATGCGATCTTTCCCACGGAGCCTGCCCGCTGCCTGCAGAGTCGATAAAGAAGACCCGGGGAAACTTCCTTGTCAACTCTGCTAAAGAGTAACTCGAGTTGACAACAGAGTGCGTTGTAAGCCAATACGTGACACCTGCGCGAACTGCGTGCGCGTTCGGTCGATCCAACGGGTAACCGTATTGTGGTCTTTAGAATTCTGGGCCTCAGTTTTTACAAAATTACAAGGGGAAGTATTTCAGTTTTGGAAACAAGTATAAATTATCACATAGGTATATTATAGTTAGTTCTCAGGTTAGGAGGAAAATTAAATTAGCAGCAATACAACATAAAAAATTACAGTGATATAGGGACTATTTTCTTGAGGCCCAGTTTACTGAGGACCACAGTAAGTCTACCCGGTGTTACCCAATACCAATACTGTAATCGGTTAAGACAAAAAAATTTGTGAACATTTATTCGGCTTCGAGGAACCATAAAAACATGACTACAGGTGAACTTGCCTGGTACTCGGAAGTTGATATCAAGTAATAAAAAAAGTTAGCCAGAATCTATAGAAATAAAGATTTTATTATGAGTTTTTTTAGGTTTATAATAACAATTAACAAGTAACAATAGAAACTTGACAACAATCACCTACAATGCATTCAAAAAGCACTTGCAAAGGAAAAGTGGTCCTACGCAAACAAATAACTTACAAAAAAAGCTCATCCATCAACGTGGCGGGACTTAAGCGTTTTCCTAGTATATTATAATAATATTATTATATATTATGATAAGACCAGAATCTCATCGATTAGACGAAAACTAACGTAGTACCGGAGCACCACAAGTTCTATTTTGTCAATTTACTTCTGAATGTTAGCCAAGTCTTTTTTGTGGGCAGGATACTTGTGGAACCACTTATGAAGCTTCACTAAAAAATCCTCCATTTCCCATGTAGGAATTATTGTATCCATATTCCATAGCTTTTCCAAATGAATTAAATAATTAATGTGACTGTAATAAGTGCCTACTTATTGTACTACACTTTATAAATACTTAAAATATTGATACCAGTTCAGCTAACTGTAAAATACTCCTTAGTACGGGCCCTAGGTTTGATTCCCGAAAATTTCCTATAATTCCTGTTTTTCTATTTATTCCTATATTTTTAAAACTGGTCATTTGGAGCCCTGTCGGTGTCCGGGTTTTTCATTTTTGAAATATGGTTACTCTAATTTCATTTTAACTTTAAGGTTTCTTGTTTGGACTAGTCCTATGTGTAGAGCCTTGAGGATGTGTTGTCTTAAGAAAAGCTTCTTGTCTCTTGTCCCAGGGGAAAACGTAGAGGTCCACATTGGGGCGCCTCGACTTACGAGCTCCCCCCGGCATCTCACGTTCAATGTGGGTGATAAGGTCAAGGTGATGATGGACGTCGACTCGCTGAAACCGATGCAGGAGGGTCACGGCGGGTGGAATCCCAAGATGGCCGACGTGAGTAACTCTTAGTGTCATTTGTGTAAGATCAGGAACCCAACAGCTTACCTGGTCGGTGACTGCAGGGATCTTGAAGATTTGCTGCTGTATGCTGTATGAAACACTTGGTTTACCAAAATTGGTAATTAATTGGTACCGGTAATTGGTAATTGGTAGGGAATGTGCGAATGTTCGAAATTCGAACTCGAACTTTTATTAAGTTCGAGTTCGGTTTGAGTTCGAAAAAAATTCAAAGTTCGAAAAAAAAAATTGCAGTGGTGTGCGGTCACATATTTTTTGACAAGTCAAAAAATGGTTCTCAGTGAACAGGTACAAATTTAAAAACAAAAAAATGGATGGTGGGGGTGCCGGTCCCGAAGTTATATAGGCTACTTTCTTGGTGGAGGTGCCGGTCCAGACTTATCACTATTTTACCTATTATGACGGTTTGATATACCTTTAAGTTGGGTTTGAGTTCGAGTTCGATACAGTTCAAAATTTTTGTAAAGTTCGAAGTTCGTTTTTTTTTTAACTGAGAAAGTTCGAATTCGAGTTCGAAGTAAAAATAGTGGGTTTGCACATCCCTAGTAATTGGTAATTAATTGGTAATTAGTAGGGGCACAGATTAATGGTGTTTTCAAATTCAAAATATCGGTGTTTTCAAACCTTCAAAACGGTGAATATAACCACAAAAACACACTTTCAGCGGTGTTTTCAAAATCATTTTTTAAAACTTTACATGGGTTTTTACAAAGGTTGATGTAGGTACTTGGGAAAATTTTTAAGTCTGATTCATAATTTGATGGTCATGCAGAGTAACCAAAAGCAAAACTAGGCCTAGGTCAATAAATGGCTGAAATAATTGCATTTTGCCGTAGGCCTACCCGTACCTACAACGACAAAGAATATCGCATTGTTGTGCCTTTTATCACAAGTCTCCACGCGTTCATCAAGCCTAAGCTATATATTTTTAAACAGTCTCGATGCTAGGGCCTAAGCCATTGGAAGGTTATGTAACTGTTATGAACTAACTTGTGACTTAGGCCTAGGCCTAGGCCTAGACCCTACCCTAGGCTACTAAAAGATTGTCACTGTTTTGTAGGGGCCTAGACCTACTTGTGAAGCTCTAGGCCTAGGGTTAGGATAGACCTAGGCCACTAGCTACAGTAAAATAATGAATAAAACCACGTGTGAATTCATTATTTTACTGTAGCTAGTGGCCTAGGCCTAGGTCTATCCTAACCCTAGGCCTAGGTCTATCCTTACCCTAGGCCTAGGGCTTCACAAGTAGGCCTAGGGCTTCACAAGTAGGCCTAGGCCCCTACAAAACAGTGACAATCTTTCAGTAGCCTAGGCCTAAGTCACAAGTTAGTTCATAAACAGTTAGGCCTACATAACCTTACAACGGCTTAGGCCCTAGCATTGAGACTGTTTCAAAATATAGCTTAGGCTTGATGAACGCGTGGAAACTAGTGAAAAAAGGCACAACAATGTGATATTCTTCGTCGTTGTAGGTACGGGTATGCCTACAGCAAAATGCAATTATTTCAGAATAGTATCCTTGGTTTTCACTCTCGCTTAGAACTCGTCCGAACTCAGCTGAATGTAGCAGCGATCGATATTGATCCAGCCGCCGCCGGTCGAAAATATATCGAAGTCGAAGGTCAAGTCGTTAAAGAAGTTTTCGACTTTACCAGCCGATAATAACGAAGACTGTTTGACCGTCTTTATCACGCAAATTTACGAGAAATTGATTTTTTACTCAGAGCGTCGGCGATTTTTAATGAAAATTGCGGAAAACTCGCGAAATATGGCGTTTTTTCGCGGTTATTTCGTATTTTCATCAATATTTGCGATATTTCGTGGATTGAAAAAAAAATCGCGTTATTTCGTGGTTTAATTTCACTGCCATTAGGCTTCTTATTGATGATTTCGTCCACAAATGTGAAACAAAAGGTTTTTTAATTTTTTCGTGCTTTCGTTGAACGCGAAAATCCGATGCCTCTACTAATTAGCCTTCCTCTCCTCATCTGTTTGTAGGGACTATTGACCAAATCTAGCTACCAAATAGTCAGTTTGAAACTTTCTAAGTATGGAAAACGTATTTGCAAGGCAGTTTTGGAAAAAAGCTTCATTTTGGAAACGAAAATATAACCATAATGGACCGGATACTATGCAGACAGCGGTGAATTGAGAATTTTGAAGGGAATTTTCATTAAATTCTGTCTTATTATGTCTAGTTTGTTAACACATTGTGTGGCTTGTTGGTCTTGTGGTTAGCGTATCTGCTTCCAATGCAGAAGGTCCAGGGTTCGATTCCCGCTAAAGTCAGAAGTTTTTTTACTTCTGATTTGGACTTCAGTCCATCAGTTCTTGTCTTAGGAGTTTGTAAACGGTGACTTTGGAGCCGTCCTAGCAACGAAGCACATAATAAATTCAGAGTTGTTCTGAATCGGCCTTGTTGATTCTGGCGTTGATCCGCGTGTGTTCGCACTGTCCATACCACTGATTGCTATATTTCCTATTAAAAATATCGATCTTTGGTTGGTTGCTGAGAGTTTGCTTCGAAAAAAATCTTTTTCTTCCCAATGTTACCATTATGAATGTTGACAACAGCTGACAAAATGTTGAAAATTTTATCTTGCCTTGCCAACTTACAAAAAATAAATTGCTGCAAAAATCAGGTTTTACAGAGCTTTACTAAATTGGATTTGATTTGAGTAGCATTAACGATAGATGCAGAACATCTGGAACCAAAATAGATGAATGAATGGACCTTTCTAAAACATATAACATATTTTGGAATTTTGGAATAGCTTTAATACTTTGCCATTAGTAGAGGTAGTGAAAAATGGTGATAACGAAATTTGCGAATTTTTTTAAATATCCATTTTATTGCCTAAAATGTAATATTGTCGACGAATTACATCATTTAGAGATGGAAAAAACACATTTTGAAAACGCGAATTTCGCGAAATCTCGTGCATATCGCGAAATAACGACCACAATTGTATAAAACTTGTCAAAACGCGAATTAACTCGCGAAATTAACCATTTTAGTGCTCAAAATGTGGGGGGATGGTGGAGGTGCCGGTCCAGAATTTGTGTGTATATCGGTTCGTGACGTCATTGGCTCCACGGAAATAGACCGCCAAAATAACGACGCGTATCACGGACTCCGCGGCAATAGTCCACCAAAATAATGGTGCATACAAATATTTATTTTTGCTTGGGAATCGATTCTGAATAGATTTGTGGGTCACAATGATCGATTCTAACTCATTGGAATTGATGTCATCCCTAGGGGGGCTCCTTTTTTCAAAATTTTGATTTAAAAAAAAATTGATAAATTTTTTTTTTAGATATGTTTTTGATTGCATTTTGTTTTTTAAAGTTTGTATCAACCCCTATCATTACAGCCCCCTCTTTGTCCTGAAAGCAATCACCTTTTATAAGGGCACCTCAGGCCATTTTGTAAAGAATATTCTTCTTTGTGTTTGAGCCAAAAATAACGGCTCTACCAGGAAACCACAAAACTGGTAGGCTAATCATAAAAATCGTTAAATCATAATGAGTCCAGTAGTGAATAAAATTGTCAAGGGGTGCATAATCTGGGCAAATTTGCATATTATATGGTCACGATAATTTTTATTCTTAAATTTTAGTCTGTTATCTACAATACCATATCTTAATTTTGGAATCCATCCATTAATCCATTAATTTGGGCTTCCACCCCCTTAACCTGAGAGTAGTCGCGCGTGGTCATTTAGACCTACGCATCTATTATTGTCAAATATGTCTACGTCGCTGTTTTGAATTTTGATTATAGGCCTAATTATAATTATTTCTATGATATCCTAAAGGGTAGCCTAATAATTTAATAAATAATGATTCTGGTATATAAGTACCGATCACGTTTATTGCTCGATATAAATGCATGTTACATTAAAGAGAACATTGAAACTTTTTTAAGATTATTGATTTACTAAATACTGCTGTTCATTGACAATATTATTGATAGTACAATACAGTATAAATTTAGTTTTACCTTGTTGTTATTTCGAACATATTTTCGTAGACGTATTTTGATTTGTAAGTATTTGATGAAAAGTACCGTTGAGGACAATGGTGGAGCACACTCATGTTTTTGCTAACCTTAGTAGCCGCGCAGCGGTCGAGACGACCTGGCGCCTGAACGCAGGGATTATTCTTGCTGAAGTTCTTCCAAACACTGACTCGTTTTACTATCAGTCACTGGTGATGGGTATTCTAGGAAGGTAGATGGAAGTACCGGGTACAGGGTTTGCGCATGCAAACTGTTCAGATGCCAATAGGGAACTAGCCTTGGTCTCAAATTCACGTTTTTCATTTTTTATTATTTATAGAACACAGTTAAATAAACTTCACAATTAAAAGTTTTTTAAAAAAAATCATCCGTGGTAACTTTGAGGGTACAAAGTTATAGGGTTTTGAACCCCCGCGCAAACGCTCGTTGTTGGTTCAACTGCGTTACGTAGCTTGCAGCATGCTCATCGTTGTAGTTTGTATTTATCAAGAAATAAATACTACAACAACAACGAGAACAGCTCGACGGCGGCCGTGCGCGGCAGCGAAGCCTAGAGGCAATCCAGTGGACCGTGCTCATCAATAATCGGACTATTTTGACAATGTCAACACGAACGATGACAATTCTCTATAAGATCCCTGGTTATTTCTCTATGACAAAGATGACGACCATGTCTTAAGACCCTTGATTTTGACAGTGCGTCTACCCGACCTTGACTAGAAAGCAATTTATTTCTCATTGGTGGGAAAGAGTCCCGGTTATTTCTCTATGGGAAAGAATTTGTAGGTTTATGGTCTGGCGTAGTCGTACACAGTCATCCAAGGCTGCGCTAGCCTAGGCTAGGCCCTACGCCCTAGGCTGTGTCTTTGCCCTAGGTTAGGTAAACCAATTCTATAAAATGTCCATTTGGATGCCCTAGACATAGCCTAGCCTAGGTAGGGCTAGGCAGAGGCATTTCCTGTATCCTCAGCCTAGTTTTTATCTTAGCTATAGGGCCGGCCTTTCGGTAACCTAGAATATAAATTATCGTCATAATTTTCATTGATGTTGGGTAGGGCTTTAGATTTTATTAAATATGCGCCTAGACCTGGGCGTAGTGATGAGCCTACCTCGGCCCTAGGTCCTAAGGGCCTAGGTCTACCAAGAGGGCAAAGGCTACCACTGTAGAAACACCGGAGAAAATAATTTTATACACGTGCCAAAAGAACCAAACGACAAACAGGCGAAAAGAATTGTTCAAAGCTGCAGCACGAGAATGTTTCGAGGAGGACGCCCCCTCTACAAATTCACTCTACTGTTGTGAAGACCACTTTGATTTTGATGCAAGTAAATATTATTAATTGGTCTATTAGCTTTTTAACTCACAAGTGAATTTCCTATAAGCTTCTGTTAGGTTCCGGCCAAATATTCTCGCAGCAAAATTTGCCTTGGGATTATAAGCCTAGGGCCTAAACGTAAGAGGCGTTTTCTAGCATGGGAGAATGTCACAAATTCGAAAATTTGAACTACATATTTAGAATATTTCCCCGCGAGAAAGTGAGTTATGTATAGGTCCTAGGCTTAGGTAGACCAATTAATATCATTTACGTACATCAAAGTGGTATTCACAACAGTTAAGTAAATTTGCAGCGGTAGGCTAGGCCCTACGACTCCTCGACATAATATTCTCGTCTTGTTCAATTTAACCATTATTTTTACCTGTTTAGTTCTTTTTGGCACATATTTATCCGGTGTTTCTAGAGTGGTGTTTAAACACATTGGTACCTTACACCTTTTATAAAGCGTCATTTCTTTTAAAATCAATCAAAAGAATCATTGAGAAACGATAGCACGAATGACAGCAGGCGCAGTGATGGCAGCTGTCTGCTAGGATGTGTTTGACCCACCGCCGACTGTATGGTAGAATATCTACCATTTATATCTAGATAGCAGTGCGCCTTTGGGTCTGCGCTAGGCTGCGTTCAGCAGTCTGACGTCACACTACTTTTCGTGTTGTCTTTTGGCGGGAAGCCAGATTCAAATTTCCACGTTAAATATTGAGAAAAGTATTAACCTTAGACAAAAAAAACTTTTATATTATTTTTTTTTAGATGTTATCTTTAACATATTCGATTTCTGGAATGAAGGCTAGTTCCCTATTGTTGGGGAAAAAGTCTGTTTAAATGACCACGTTCGACTACTCCTGGGTTAACCAGACGATTTTTTGCAAGGCAGCTCTTGGCAATTTTTTTTTTTTGAGTACTCAATCCAAAATTCACGCCTCTATCTCAAAACTCGTAATTGTTTGGCTAATCCACCTAGCTGCAATTTTATAAGTTTGCTTTTTTTTCTCTCTTTTAATGGTAGTATAATTTACTAGGAAAACGCTTAAGTCCCGCCGCGTTGTTGGATGAGCGTAATTGGTGCATTGAGCTGCCATGTGTTACGCGGATTTTCTGTTGTTCTGTGAAAAAATCATTACTTAGTCGAAGATTTTTTTTTAATTAAATTAAATTAAATTAAAAAATAACTTAATTTTTTTAATTAATCGTAATTTTTAACAAAGAAAAAAATCGTAAAATTGCAATTTTCATAAGAAATAAATATTCGATTGCGCTCAAATTTAACACGAATATATTAATTCATGAAATTAAGGTTCTGTGAAAAAATAATTACAATAGGATAAAGCATGTAGGTGTAATAAGTCAAAGAATTGTTAAAAAAGAAAAAACCCGTAAAATTTCGATTTTCATGAGAAATAATTTTTCGATTACGCTCAAATTTCGCACGAATATCTTAATTCATGAAATTAAGGTTCTGTGAAAAAATCATTACAATCGGTTAAAGCATGTAGGTGTTATAAGTCGAAGAAAGTTTTTAAAAATCGAAAAAAAATCGTAAAATTGCGTTTTTTATGAGAAAAAATTTCCCGATTGCGCTCAAAAACGTGGCAGTTCTAAGTTCAGAGATTTCGAAGGCCTCCATGAAATTTCATCGCAATCGGAGTATCGGTTTTGCTGGAATCGTGCTAACAAACAGACAAAAATACAGAAAGAAAGAAAGAAAAAAAAAAAACATTCCGGATTTTTTTCTCCAGTGTAGTGAAATGGAATCTTCGCTTCGCTCGCTACGCTCATCCAATTAGTTTTATTTGGGACTGGTTAATTGCTTTCATTTTGTCTCCATTGATCTCCAAACATTATCGCCAAAGACAATTCGGCCATCTTTGCATCCACAACTTACAAGTCTTTGTGCATGAGAGGGCAAGTGTTCATTGGATGAGCGTAGCGAGCGAAGCGAAGATTCCATTTCACTACACTGGAGAAAAAAATCCGGAATGTTTTTTTTTTTTTTTTTTTTTTTTTTTTTTTTTTTTTTTTTTCTCTGTATTTTTGTGTGTCTGTTAACACGATTCCGGCTAAACCGATACTCCAATTGCGATGAAATTTTATGGAGGTCTTCGAAATCTCTGAACGAAGAACTGCCACGTTTTTGAGCGCAATCGAAAAATTATTTCTCATGAAAATCGCAATTTTACGATTTTTTCATGCTTTGTCCAATTTACCTACATGCTTTGTCCGATTTTAATTATTTTTTGACAGAACCTTAATTTCATGAATTTAGGTATTCGTGTGAAAATTGAGCGCAATCAAAAAACTATTTCTCATGAAAATCGAAATTTTACGTTTTTTTTCTTTTTTAAAACAATTCTTTGACTTATAACACCTACATGCTTTATCCTATTGTAATAATTTTTTCACAGAACCTTAATTTTATAAATTCATATATTTGTGTAAAATTTGTGCGCAATCAAATAATTATTTCTTATGAAAATTTCAATATTACGATTTCTTCCTTTTTTAAATTACGATTAATTTTAAAAAATTAAAATTTAAGTTAATTTTTAATTTAATTGAATTTAATTGAATAAAAACTTCGACTTAGTAATGATTGTTTTCACAGAACAGAAAATCCGCATAACACATGGCAGCTCAATGCACCAATTACGCTCATCCAACAACGCGGCGGGACTTAAGCGTTTTCCTAGTTACAGAATAAGCACCAGCCTGCCAAGCTTGACAACTCATCTTCTTTTTCATCATTCTTGTCACTTTGTGTATGTATTTAAACTAGGCCACTTCGCAAACACTTTTTTTAGTCACGTTTCGCGTTGATCGATGAGCTTTTTTGCAAATTTTTAGTAGCATGCGTGGGATTACTTTTGCAAGTGCTTTTTGAATGTACTATTGTAGGTGATTGTTGTCAAGTTTCTTTTGTTAATTGTTATTATTTACCTAAAAAAAACGTATATTAAAATTAAACCTTTATTTCTATGGATTCTGGCTAACTTTTCCAACTTTTTCTTTCAAAAGGTAGTACATTACCATAACTCTAATGTCCATGTAAAATATGAACGTTGTAGCTCCATTCATTTAGTCAGAATCGGCCCAAATGTCACAAAAATATCACACTAAAAATCGGGGGGAAATCGTAAAAGTACGATATTCATGAGAAATATTTCTTCGATTGTACCCAAAAACTTGGCGAGAGATTTCGAAGGTCCCCTCCAGTTTTCATCAAGATCGCATGTGCCGTTTGTCTGGTAGAGAGCGAACGAACAGACGAAAAACAAACAAACAAAAAAACACCCGAGCTAATTTTTTTGGGGCTCAGTGAAATTGAAGTCTTCGCTTTGCTCATCCAATAATAAAAACAGATATTTGTAGGCTCATTTAATTTTAACAGTAATTTATTTCACATTTCAATATATTTCAGTGTTTTAAAAAAATGAAATCCGGTCCCTATTAACCCTTTGGCGTCAGTCAGAAGACGACCTGCGCTCGTCCATTTTTCAGGGATGCCCTTAGGGTTGCAAAAAATACAAAAATGCAAAAAAAAATTGTTTTTTTCCAAAAAAATTAATTATTTTTTCAATTTAAAAAAAGAACATTTGAAGCGCATGGCTAGTATGAATTCCATTAATGATCCAAAATCCAAAAGGATGGTAAAGAACAAAACATAAATTTTTGGAAAGGCTAACATGCTCAATATTCATACCAAAAAAATGAACACTTAAAAAAAGTCAGTAAAAACACATTTCCAGCCAAGCATAGAAAACAATTGGTTTAATAAAAAATAATGGTCTACCTACATCAAACTCAAAATTTGCCAATAATGGTTAAAATATTATGTCCACAAAAAATAAAGAAATTTATTGAAATCAACAGTTAAAATTACCATTTCATTTTGTGCTAGAATTAATAAAATAAATTCTATTGAATTTCATAATGTGGTTTTAAGAGGTATAACTTAGGCATAGTAAGTTAGACACTTTGTGACTGGGGCCTCATGGCCTTTTTATAACTTTCTATGGAGTTGTGCTTCTTAATTCTTGATTATTTGTAGGCCTACAATTTCAAAAATAAATAATAAATAATAATAATAAGAGCTAGGCCTACCAAAAACTTTTGTTGCTGCCTATTAGCACGCACCAGGCACGCCGTCACACGCACCAGCAACGCACATTTTCATAAAAAACATGCTAAAAATAGATCAAATCTAGTCCTAATGTTCCACCAAATAGTTCAAGATGTTGTCAATAGGTAGCACTACTGCATGGCTAAAATGCATACCCGCCTTGAATTACTGTGCAACCCAAAAACATCGAAACATTTATAAACGGGCATACCCTAGCAGCCCGCTCTGGCGCACATGTTCATATCAGAAAACGGGCATACTTTTCCAAAGGTTAATGGTAGCCCTATGCCTATCAGAAATAATTCAGTAACCAAAGCAAAAATAAAATACATGATAACAAAAATTGTGTTACTTATATAGGAAGTGGGGGGAAAACTACAAGCCGTGATTTTTGTACCTGTTTTATTTGTTGTCCTTTCTGTAACCATTTCCAAACATGTAGGTTAGTTTAATTTCATGATAAACTATTGTAGTAATAGAAAGAAATTTAGTGCTAGTACTAGGTATCAATATGTACTCTCAAGCAATCATTAATGTCATAGTGTGTGTAGGCTTACAGTATACTTGTGTGTATCCAGTACTCTGCTTTATGCTGTTTTATAGCTCTCATGAGCATTTTATCTAACAACTCAGATAAAGTGTGATGCAGGCTCATAAGTGGGAAAACCCTGTTCCATATTGTTGACAGATTAGTAAACCCAACACATGCTCTCTGTGGTTCAAGGTCATTCAAGTAGTGAAGCTGTAAGTTAACAATCAATAACAAACTCTCTTGCATAGAAATGTTTTTGGATGGTAAGAATACTATGTACAGTAATATGCATTATGGAAATTCTGATTTGTGAAACATCTGACACATCCTGCAGTGAAAATAAGGAATAACCTAACCTTTCTGATATTGTGAGCTATAGTGGGAAAATCCCAGCAAATATGGTTAATGTGAGAGTATGAACTTGGTTGATAGGCTGGCTTTGTGTGGGTATGGTGTGCGGTCTGAGGGCTGAGACTAAAGAGGAAGTGGACCAATAATTTAATCTTGAATCAGTATGTTTGTGATTAGGCTACTTTGTAATACCGGTACAACCTTGAAGTTGATCAATTATTATAACACAGTTGTTTAATTAATTATATTATATATTAGGTATTTATATTTGATCAATTACTATAGCACAGTAGATGTTTGATGAATTATATTATAATATTTCATTTTCAAGTGGATCAAATGTTTCTTTTAACTTGTGCAAAAGTTACTAATTGTCTTCATTTTCAATGCATTTATGATGCTCATCTAGTGTGTCTCTTATTGTGCCTGGCTGAAGATGACATGAATATCTTTAAAAATTCATGGCTAATGGACACAACCAGTGACTTCATGATAAGTGAGTTTAAGTCTAGGGATGCCCTTAAATCACTCATTTGTATGCTGCATAACGTTGCTACAAGTTATAAGGTCAACCGGATTGCTAAATGCAGCGGAAAGAGAATAGTGCACACACCTTTGATGCTGTAAGATGGGATAGCCCCCTCCCATTAGCATTAGTTGTGCTTGTGCATGCTAGAGCCAGGACATTTAAGCCGGTGTCACACTATCCGTTTCTGACGCTGCTTTCGCGGGATGGTGACAGCACACGCTTTTAAATGCAATGTGTCACACATGTGCGTTGCTAACCCGCCCAACGGATGCTAACGCAACATGCTGCCGCGTGGCGGGATGTGAGCGACAACACACGTAGTTGAGTGCAAGGTGTCACACTGTCCGGTTGAAACGGAGCGTTTTCAAGTTTTTTCAATTGTTTTCCACCACTTTTTCCATGAGTAGTTGACTCACCACGTTCACTACTTGAGGAGAACTGACCAGTTTTTGTCCTGCTAACGCAATTCACCAGATATGGTGTGACATGGTAGAGGTCATCCGTTTAAAGCGGATCCGCTTTCGCGGGAACGTCAGAAACGGATAGTGTGACACCGGCCTTAGAGAGACAGTAGGGTACTTCTATAGGATAGGCTATACTAGTCTAGCACAATGTGTATGTGTCTATTTGTGAGAATTGACCACTTGCACAGATGAGTTTGCAATCCATAGGTGATGTTCTCATAGTTACCTACCACCCCCTAATGTACACTAGGCATCAGAAGTAAATCAAGGGGTCTGGAAGATAGGCCTGCCTACCGTTATCGAGTGTCGCTCGGTGCGTTATATTCACAGAGCTATCACTCGCTGATGTCATCTAACAGACGCATGAGGAAACATGGCGGCCCTATTTTATGTAGCATTTGGCCTATTGGGACTTTAACACACTGGCCCAGGTCGTATAGTTAATACTAACACAAGGTTTGTAATTTCACCAAACACTGCATAACCTTAGCGCAGGCTTATTTCTAGTGCAGAAATCAATTCGGGCCATTAATTCTAGTGACATAAATAAGGCAAGCCGTCGTCTAGCTTTGTGTATTTAGTGCTTGCTTGGTGTGACTTTTAATGGTGCCTTTTAGAATAAATCCAAGATTTGCCGAGTGAGTGTCAGTGGTGTCAGAAAAGATAAGCCTTGATTTACTTCTGATGCCTAGTGTAGGCCCTACCTATGTTTGAACCATGAGTGTTTTTCTTTTGTGCAAGTAGAAAAGTAGAACCTCAGAGAATAGGCTGACACTTTAAAACTGGATTCCCTTTCCACCATCGTGATCAAAACGCACAAAGAAAAAAAACGCTGTGTTAGTGTTATTTCACCCACTCAGTGTGGAAGTGGCCCCTTTATGTTCATCACACTACTTTATCTCAAGGTGAACCACTTAAGGTAGAAAATATTATCCAGGAACAATTAGCAAAGGTTGGCATTGGGAGAATGGTACACGTTTAAACGTGGTTAGTACTTTAAACGTTTAGGGAACTAAGGTAAATGAAATTGGGCATAACCAAAATACTGAATACTTACCGCTTATAGTGCTACTGTATGTAATATATTTGTATTTATAGTGTGTTTGACAACTGTGATTGAACAAGTACTTTCTGAAAGTTTTGTTTCAAGTACATCAGTAGTAGAGGAAAGAGAAGGGGTTCATGAGCAGTTATTGCATTATACTAGGAAAACGCTTAAGTCCCGCCGCGTTGTTGGATGAGCGTAATTGGTGCATTGAGCTGCCATGTGTTATGCGGATTTTCTGTTGTTCTGTGAAAAAATTATTACTAAGTTCAATTTTTTATTTTTAATTAAAATAAAAATAAATTAAATAAAAAATAAACTTAAATTTTAATTTTTTTTAATTAATCGTAATTTTAAAAAAAGAAAAAAATCGAAAAATTGGGATTTTTAGAAGAAATAATTATTCGATTGCGCTCGAATTTCACACGAATAAATAAATTAATAAAATTAAGGTTCTGTGAAAAACTTATTACAATAGAATCAAGCATGTAGGTGTAATAAGTAAAACAATTGTCTTAAAAAAGAAAAAAAACACAAAATTTCTATTTTCATGAAAAATAATTTTTCGATTGCACTTAAATTTCACACGAATATCTTAATTCATAAAATTAAGTTTCTGTGAAAAAATCATTAAAATCGGATAAAGCATGTAGTTGTTATAAGTAAAATAAATTTTCAAAAAATCGAAAAAAATCGTAAAATTGCGATTTTCATGAGAAATAATTTTTCGATTGCGCTCAAAAATGTGGCAGTTCTAAGTTCAGAGATTTCGAAGGCCTCCATAAAATTTCATTGCAATTGGAGTATCGGTTTAGCCGGAATCGTGTTAACAGACAGACAAAAATACAGAAAGAAAAAGAAAGAAAAAAAAACATTCCGGATTTCCAGTGATTCCAGTGTAGTGAAATGAAATCTTCGCTACGGTCATCCAACAATTGCATTTTTTGCAGCACAATAGTGTTTGCCTATCTACAAGGGGGTCTTCTAAGTATGAATTTACGGGCCAATGAGCGATCAGTATTTTAATCGGGGATCGCTGATTGGCTGCAATCCACCTGCCGGTGACGTCAGCATCTGCTTACTTGCTTGGGAACAACTATACAATAGTTGTTAGATTACATGGAAAAAAACATCTAAAGGTATAATAAAAATAAATAAAACATTTTTATTTTGGACTTTTTCATCAATAAACAGCTGAATTTCTTTACTCCTCTTATTTTTGTATCTTTTCTGTGTAATGCAGACATGAGGCATTTAAAAAAGTATGTTGGTGGATAGTGTTGACCGTGAAAAAAGAATGGGTTGACGCATCCGCGCCCATTCACCCCCAAATTAACCACTGGTTTACTCAATCTATTTGTAACTAAGTTATATGTTTTCATCAATACAGTACATCGGTAAGATCGGCTTGGTGCATCGAGTGACGGACCGCGGGGATATACGAGTTCAGTACGAGGGTTGCAACAACCGCTGGACGTTCCATCCCGGCACGTTGACCAAGATGAATACTATCAGCGTCGGGGATGTTGTGAGGGTGAAGCAGGACGCTGCCAAGGTACAGGAGTATCAGAAAGGGCATGGCGAGTGGATCGAAGTCATGAAGAAGGTAAGATATAGTTGTTACGGTCCCTTGTACGTAGTAGTTTAAAATGTATAAAATAAAATTTGTTTAAAATAGGCCTTTAGATGATATTGAGTATCTGGGTACCTAGGTGTTTTTTTTAATTTAAATTGATTTTTAAATAAAAACTAACTGTTACAATCAAGTGCACTTTAACTTCATTAGGAGCTACAAATATAAGAGTTGTGGCTGGCTTTAAATGTAAAATTTACCTTTAAAATATTGTAATTTGATTTTCTGAAATGCTTGTGGAAGTTTGAGTCGCTCATCAACTTGGCATGTTTTAAAACACTGATATTGATTATTTAAATCAATAAAAATGTGATATATTTTTGTTAATCTTATAAATCAAAAAATTGATTTAAATCAAATAAATCAATTAATTGTGTAATTTTTAAATAAAAAAGTAAAAAATCACACCGTGCCGGGTACACAAAGTCTGAAATTACCCAGATAATTTTTTTAAAGATTCAGTTCCTCTTTTCGGCCTGTTTTATAATGTGGTATATTTCCACGGAGCCCAACATGACCTGTACAGTTACTTTGTTATTCTGTTTTCTATCCAGTTACAACATTATTTAATTGGTAATTGCTTGGTCTGCGCATACATTTACATAATCTTTGCATTAGATGCATACAGGTTACCACATTCCGGTACGGTACAGCTAAGATTGACAAGCAATTTTTTATTTGATGTGATTACTGCAAAGCAGGTAGCACGTCTGCACAGTCGTGGTGTGTCGATCAAACGCCTTATTACAGAGGTACGTGATGTGGATTCAGGTAACTCAAACCCCGGAAGGGTGAATGAAGTGAACTGGTTCTGAATTGACATCCCTAGTTGTATACCTACGTAGCCCTATAGACATTATTATGATAGGTTTTATGTGTCTTTGATCACATTCATTTTTAATTGTTTAGGAATTCAAGTTGGATTCAATAGGTATACCTAGATAGAGAAGGCGTTCAGGAAAAATGAAGATTATTCCGTATTATAAAAATTCCGTTACAAGTTTGACATCCCATATAAAAAATGTGTAATGTGCCCCTAGTTATCACTGCTGTATTGGTAAACTAATTGTTTGTCTGGTGTCCAGGCGTTGGGCAAAGTTGGCAAAGTCACCAAGATCTACTCTGACGGTGATCTTCGAGTGAGTATCAGCGGACGCACGTGGACTCTGAACCCTCTGTGCGTGGACATCGTGAAGGGTTCGGCCTCGGAGCTTGATAACACGATGCTGGCCAATCAGAGGGAAGAACACGTCAATGGTGAGTTTGTAATTTAAAAAAAAAAAAAAAAAATGGAACAAAACAAAGGGCATAGGCTAGTTTATTAATAATGATCATCTGATATTGACACAACAATATTTATTTATTTTTGGGTTTAGCATAGGGCTATCGCTCATAGTCATGTATATTTTTTCGCCCAATATAGACAATAGTGACATTTATGATGTATAGCCTACCCCGTACATATTCCTGCTCCTAATTTTTGGGTTAGAAGGCTCATTTTTGTTTCTATTTGTGACACATACTATTGTCTTTAAATTGACATACTTGGATTTACTAACAAAATGAGCAAAATCCGTTGCGATTTAAGCCTACAAGAAATAATAAATTGAAAAATTGGCTTAAAATGTGTTGGTTTTATTTTAACAACAATGGTTTTGTTATTGAAGGAGTCATTGAATAATTTTTGTCAGGTTGTGATTGTATGCCGTGACCATCTCGCAGATTGAGTGATTCTTGCAATCTTTACTCGTATTTCGTACTGGCTATATTTTCCATAGTATTGTATGCATTTCAAAACATGTTTTATGATTTTTTTAATACAATCCAGAAATTAAAAAAATCTTTCCCGACGGGTGCCTTAGTCAACTAGACTAGGAAAAGCCAAAGTCGTTGTTAGACGAGTGAGCGAGTCATGTGTTGAGTACCCGGGTACTTTTGCATGAAAGTTTGATAATAATTATATAGGTATAATTAATAGGGTTTTGAGTTCGGTTGGTATAAAGGCGCGTCAACTGTAAGGTCATAATGCGCCACTGTAGCCTATGATAGGCAAGAGAGGCCTTATAGGTAGGGGGAAGAAAGGGAATGTTACCGGGTACTCAACACATGGCTCACTCACTCGTCTAATGACTGGTGTGTTCCTAGTACAGCAGCATTTTGCATTTTTTAGGGAACTGCTTATTCCAAACCAGCTTCCTGATCTTCTGGTAAAACTTTTCTGCCAGCCCTACTCTCCGCTTTATCTCCTTCCATATATTTGCTTCATTTATCACCATACTTCCTAGATATTGGAATTCTTCCTTTTCCTGCAGTTCTACTTCCCTCAGTGTAATCCTTTTTTATGTCTTAGGGCAGGGTTGCCACCAAGAAAAAATAAAAATCCTGTATGAGTACATCAAAAATCCTTAGAAATCCTTAAATGAAACAACCAAATCCTTAAAAATCCTTTTAATGCCTAAATGTACCAATTTCGATATGATATTGATATATAGAGATGTGCAAACATGGTTTTTTAACGTTTGAAAATTCGCGCCTTAAAAATAAAAATTCGCGATTTGTCGCGAGTTACCAAAAAAAACAATTTTCTCATGCACAACTTAAAAAAAAAATTAAAAATTAAAAAAATCCAAGTTTCAGGATAATTTGATTGATTTTAATGATTTAAAAGAAAAACAAGCTCATGAGAGTGAAGTTCAGAATCAGTTATAATTTTAAGCTCAATTTCAGCCTTCAGTTTTCAAAGTTTCCGACAGTTTTTACCAGAATTTATTTCGTCTACCCGGCACCTCCACCAAATTTACGAAATTATGCATTTTTTATGTGTCTTTTGATATGGATATGAAGTATTTTGAGCTTACTCTCATTCAAACGATTATTACGATCTCACGATCGCGTTGTATGACCCGGCACCTCCACCATATGTACCAGCCAGTGTTAATTTAATTTCGACTTCGACCCGGCACCTCCACCAAAACTTTGAAATTTTTTTATTTTTTTAAAGTTTCGTGACCTAATTCGCATTTAAGGACATAATTGCTAATTTCGCCACTAGTTCGCGGCATCAACTAAAATTTCGCGAAAATTCCCGAATTGGAAATTGGTACCATTCAATCACAATTCATGAGATTCATGTGCAAACTGAATTTGAAGGGATTATTGCAACTTTAAAAAATTTCGCGAATTTCGTTGTCACCATTTTTGCACATCTCTAGAGATAAGACAATGTTTGTTTGTTTCTTTTCAGATGGAGAACACCTGGCTTCCCTCTTCTCGGACTTGGATGTTGAGCCGGATGGCACAGACAAAAGCCTGGACAAGTTGGTCCGTGAGGCAGCCCAGGGAAACCTGGAGGCCGTACAGAAGTTTCTGCGTAAATATCCGGACAAAGTAAGTTCTATGGCCGACTGTCAAAGATCGTCATCAAGCCAGGACTGAAGATTTCCCCAGCATGTTTCTCATCTTGGTATAACTTGCTTACAGGTGGATGGCAAGAGCAGCGGCAAGACCTGCCTGATGGTTGCTTGCCACCAGGGACACAAAGAGTTGGTTCAGTTCCTCTTGAACAAGGGTGCGCTCTTGGAAGCCTCCGATGACGACGGAGACACCGCCCTGCACTACTCTGCCTTTGGGTAGGTCATACTCATACATTTTGATGTGGTTTGTTTACTTGGCTCAGTTGGGCATCATTTGTAGCCAGGATATGACTGATCTATGCCCCGCTGCAAGACGTTCCTGTAGCAAAAGCAAGGGACATTTCTAATAAAACATTGAACCAATATATTCAGATTGATTGGATATTGCTTATTGTCTCATATTTATGCACATTATATTCAGAGGTGTGTAATGTTTGTACATAGAAATATTTCAATTATGTACCGTATTGACACAGTGTACTGTATCGTTTCGTTCCAAATACGTATTGTCCTGAATATAAGCCTACCCTTTTTATATAATAATATTAGCCTAGCCCGTGAAGGCGTCCGCTGTACGTCTCAAAACAATGTATTTCACAACGTTGCGTCGTCGCCTGTTCGCCGTACTGCCTGCCTTTGTGTACGATCGGCGTCTGGCGGGAGAGGGAGGGACAGTAGACACGTGATTCATTGCTCTCCCACGCCCCAAAACACAACGAGCGAACGTTTAAACTGTCTAGTGAGAAATCAATTCCTCCAGGTTGGAATCGATGCAGACAGAAATCAATCCGGAATCAATTAAACGATTCTGCCATGTCATCCCTAACATGTAACCAATAGGAAAGATAAAAAAAAAAAATTTTGAAGGTAATTGGATGAGCGAAGCAAAGACTTCAATTTCACTGACCCCCAAAAAAATTTGCTAGTTTTTTTGTTTGTTTGTAATTTTGTCTGTTTGTTCGCTCTCTACCGGGCAAACGCCTTATGCGATCTTGATAATAATCGGAGGGGACCTTCGACATCTCTGAGCTTAGACCTGCCACGTTTTTGGGTACAATCGAAGAAATATTTCTCATGAATATCGTACTTTTACGATTTTTTTTAGATTTTTAGTGCAATATTTTCGTGACATTTGGGCCGATTCTGACCAAACAGGTGGGGCTACAACGTTCATATTTTACATGGACATTAAGGTTATGGTGATGTAGTACCTTTTGAAAGATAAAGTTGAAAAAGTTTCCAGAATCCATAGAAATAAAGGTTTTAATATAAGTTTTTTTGAGGTATATATATAATAACAATTAACAAGTAACAATAGAAACTTGACAACAATCACCTACAATGCGTTCAAAAAGCACTTGAAGAATAAAGAGATCCCACGCATACTAAAAACTTAAAAAAGCTCATCCATTAACGCAACTAACAAAAGAGTTCACGAAGCAGCCTAGTTTATTTAAAGCAAGCATTGAAAAAGAAAGACTAGGCATGCAGAAAATAATAGAATGAGATAGGGCTAAGCAAAAACAGAAAAACATATTTGATCGTCCAAATGCTCATTATCTGTTTGCGCCTCAAAACGTACAAAAACAAATTTCAATAAACGATTTCTTCCTTTGCAATGCAAGTTATTCATTTGGATAATTGATCCGTCCGATTGCACAATATATCGTCCCATGCCGCCGTGCGATGCGCTCTCAGTGCCAACTTGAGCCGTAATGATGAGTGAATTTAAAACCAGAATTAATTGGGCTCTACTGTAACTCATATTTACTAGGCCTATACTGCTTGAACCCACTATGGAGTACAGACTGTATCTGCTATCTGTTTTCCTAGTAGACGCCTCCACCACATTTAGACTTGTTGAGTTGCAGCATGGATGTTTCTTCTTCTATACTATAGATAACTGTTCACAGCTTAACTGTGTGTTTATCTTCCAGCAACCAGCCCGAGATAATGGAGCTGTTATTAGCGAGTGGGGCGCAGAAAGATGCCGTCAACACCGGGAAGTGCTCCCCTCTTCATGTGGCAGTCAACAAACAACACTTGCTTTGTGTACACCTACTGTTGCAGTTCAAGTGCAACGTGAACATACAAGTAAGCCTTGAACATACTGCTTGACTTGTTGGGTACTGTGGTAATAATAATATCCTGAATACCCTTGAAACACCCACAGTTGGATCTTAAGCCATTCTCGGCCTTGTTGTCCTGTAAAAGTTTGCCACACCCACATATTTACCGTTTCCATATTTTTTTTCGTAAGTTCCCTTTCTGATTTCAGGGAAACAATTGTTGCCATTTTAATTTTTAACCCATTCAGACACATCATTCATCATCATTATCCATTGCCGTTTCCTACTTCTGGCAGGGTCAGCTTGGGTTTTGCAACCAAATTCTTCCACTTCTTTCTATCCTCCCACAATCGTGTCTCTGCTACATCCTCCCAGCTCTCTCCTCTATTATGTAGGTCTCTTGCTATGGTCTCCTTCCATCTCTTCCTTGGTCTCCCCCTTCTTCTTTCTCCTTCAATCCTTTTCTCATACATTCTCCTGGGCATCCTCTCTTCCATCATTTGTTTCATATGCCCAAACCATCTCAGCCTTGTCCTTCCCATCCTGTCACCTAACTTCTCCACCCCAAGCATCTCTCTGATGTTCGTATTTCTAACTCTATCTCTTTTTGTCTTGCCCACTGTGCTCCTCAGGAATCTCATCTCCGCCGCCTGTATTTGGCTTTCTTCTCTATCACCCATAGTCCAGGTTTCTGCCGCATATGTAAGGATCGGTATGAAGTAGGTCTTGTATAGTGTCATCTTGCACTTTATGGGTATTTCCCTATCCCACACCAGGCCTTTTACACACTGGTAGAAGTAACTTGCCTTTTGTATTCTGTTGTTAATTTCTTTTTTCATCTTCCAGCTTGCCATTATTTCACTTCCTAGGTATCCAAAACTCTCCACCACTTCCAGGGTTTCTTCTCCAATCTTGATCTCTGCATGATAGTTCCTGACGTCTCCTTCTCCTGGCATAGTAACAACCTTGCTCTTGCTCACGCTTATCTTCATGCCGGCCTCTTCAATGTGCCTCTTCCAGAGGTCTGTGTATCTCTGGAGTACCTCCTCATACTCTGACCACGCCACGAAATCATCGGCAAACAGCATAACCTCTACCTCCTCCGTTTCCTCCATCTTTACCTTGTTGTGTATGTCATCCATCACTATTATAAATAGCAATGGTGACAGCACAATTTAAAAAAAAAAAACATTTTGTGTTTTTGGATACAATTTGATATGTTATATTTAGGGACAATATTTATGAAATTTTGGCATTTAAAAAATTTTAATGGGCCCATTAACTTGAATGCTTTGCAGAAATGTTTTTTTTCTTATTTGTTTCATATGTGTTACATTTTTTGTAGGCCTAGGGTTTCAAAATTGAGCATTTTAGCCTATTTTGAAATACTAACCGGTATTTGGTTCAATTTCCCCCTTTTGTTATTTTCTGCCCTTTTGGATTTTTGGCCATGAATAAAATTCATACTATTACTATATATGAGATTTATGTGATTTATTAACAACAACAACAAAAATTGTACCTTTTAAAAGTGTATCATGGGCTATGTTTGTTGTGGTGCTTGAATGGATTAAAGGGGGATATTAGTATTACCCCCAAAAATTGTTTTTACCACAAAATCTATAGAATAATACTACACTTAAAATACCGTTTTTTTTTTACTTGATTTTTTTTTTAAAATCCTGAAATTGCCAAAACTTGGCGTTTTGGGGAATTTCTTAAATTGGGTTTCATTTAATCTGCTTCTTTTTGTTCCACATAGATTGTAGAGCATTGTGCCAATCTAAAATGGCTCTTTATAACATTGTATCTTGAAACTGTGCACAAATATACGGTACACAAACACTAAAAAACATGCCTTCCAAAATAACACCCTTTCTTGGTAATCCTAACTGCATATTTTGACCAAACCACTTGCCCAAATTACGAAACAAAATATAGCGGATTTAGGCTACAGAAAAGGCTGCTGAGTACATCAATAATGACAAATTTTTTTTTGGTTCAAAATACTCCCAGGTCACGGGCCTAAAGATCATCCCTATCCCTATATTATTCCTTACGAGAGATTTTTGCCAATGGGACCTAGCTTGAAAATTTCAAGTTTGACGATTTTTTTTCCAGTCATAGCAGACCCAATAACTTTTCTGTTACTTTCTAAATTCATAACTATGTAGCTGAATGAAATATTTTTTTGAGTTTAGCAGGTGAATACCCCTTTAATAGAGTACAAACCATCCCCTTTTCAGGGCTCGAAAATTCCTATGCCCGAGTTGCCCGGAGCAACTAACACTCCAGGCACGGGCAACCATAATTTTATAGTTTGTTGCCCATACGGGCAACCAACAAATTCGGTTATAAACTCGATCGCGTAAGATTTCATTAAGTGGAAACCTACTTTATCGACAGGCTACAGACGCTCGATGTAGTTCCAAGCACTTGCGACAGGCTGCACCACGCACCACTACAATCGCATTTCCATCGATATTGACCTATCAAAGAATGGAAATGAACTGGTCTTACAGCTTCCATTTTTCTTTTGTTTAGGGATGCACAGCAATAAAATAAAATTTTTGATAATCAAAAAAGACAAAAAAATCAATTATATCAAACTATATCATCTTTGTCAATGTTTACATAAAACGGCACCACATTTTTTCGGGCAGGAATAGTATTATAAAATTTTCTGGCTTTAGTGATCCCAAAATGTTGATTTAGGTACGTACTATAATTTACAGAAAATAGTCGTATTGTAGGGTTAAGTCTGCGTAAGTGCTGTAATGGAATTTTGGATTTTTTTCCCAGAAAACATCCAATTTGATTATTATTATTATTCATAGATCCTAAAAGCATAATTACAGCAAGTCTCCCGCCATTCCAAGGCCTCATGTAGCCATGCAGATGCCAAATTGCCACCAAGGCAAGGCCAACAAGAGTCAGTTACTGAGAAGTGCAGCAGAATTTAAATTGTAGAACACAAAATCGTAAGAATCGATTGTTCAAATGTGGAAGCTTTATTATCCATGCTACCTACCTATGTGTAATGTTATCCCCAGGACTCGTATGGAGACACGGCTTTGCATGACGCCATCGGCAAAGAGAGCATGGAGATCATCGAGCTGCTGTGCAACACTCCCGGTGTGGACTTCACGCTGAAGAACAAGCGCGACTTCAATGTGCTTCATCATGCAGCCCTCAAAGGCAACAACTTGTAAGTTCTATATTGTCAGCAGGCCTACTTTACATAGCACAAGGAACCTAGCATTGTATTTGCTTATAATTATCTTTTACATGATCTCAAAAGCAATGTTTGTAGAAGGTTATGTGATTTGAATTATTTTTACAATTTAATTGGATATTATATTAAACCAATGTGCTTCCGGTAACCTTAACCTTTTATGTTGATTTTAAGTTTAAGCTCTCTACAAACTTGGCGTTCTCCCATAAGACAATGGGTGCGTTCCGCAAATGCGACCAGTAGGGATGGGAAAAAGCATTTAATTTCCTAAACGTTTAACCCCTTGAAATAATCGCGTTTAAACGTTTTAAGCCCCAATTTCTAAAAATCTTTTTTTTATATTTAGGTAGCCAGAAGCTTAGGTTTTAGAACAAAAATCGTAATTTTGTACTTATGACCGGCCGACGAATAATTAACAGCGGTTTTATGATTTTATTCTCACTCTCGCATTTAATGACCCGGCACTTCCACCATGACATTGTGTAAAAGACAAGATGTCTTAATACAGCCTGGGACCTGGTACCTCCACCAAAATTAAGCACTTTTGAAAATTATTGGCCTAATTTGTTAGCCCGTGTTTGTGTAGACTCCGAAAGTGATAACAAAATGACATTTCATTTTTCATTTTCAAAAAAAAACTAAACGCTTTGCGAATTTAATTACCTCTAACCGTCCATTAAACGTTTTTTAAACCATCCCTAGTGACCAGTCTGCAACCAATGAAATTTAAGCAAAAAAATTGCACCAATGACAGACCTGGGGGGTGAGACTCGACGCAAAATCCACGTGGTTTGGTTGATTTCCGTGCTGTATTCCGACAATCAGTAGACTCAACGAATCTTTCGATTCCGTATTTGGTTGACGGAAACACTTCCGACAGTCGTAAATTTTTGTAAACAACAAAATCCTCCATTTTTATTTCGATAACATAGCATTATATTTTGCTTAAATACCGGAATATTTCGTGATTTGTTGGTCCACAGTACACTTGCTTGACTCTTTATAAGTTGTTTATTGTTGCACAATACTTTGTTTCCATTATTGTTTACTATAAACTAGGGATGTGCGGGTAGTGGTTTTTGAACTCGGGTCGGGTAATTGAAGTACCCTCGGGCTCGGGTCGGGCTCGGGTAGTGAAATTTTTTTTTATTTGTGAATTCATAAAAAAAAAAAATCCTACAAAACAGTTTTGCATTGGTTGCAGGTAGCCACTCTGGGCTGTATTGACACGAAGAACATCCAAATCGGCGTCTTATGAACTATTGCTTGAGTATGCCTAGGCCTAGGCCTAGTACAGTGAAGCCCCGCTATTATCGTTTTCCTGCATCAATCGTTCGTTATTCTCGGAAATAATATCGTAACGATCGTTTTCTAATATTTCCGATACGAAAACCCCAAGAAAAACCGATGCAATCGCGTATTTTTCTCTTCCGGCCGACAAATCATTATCATGCGTTTGTACCAGCTTTGCATCTGACGAAATCGCGCGTTTGCACCAGCCTTTCGGTCTGACTCCGCCCAACGCTCTGCTGCGCGCAACGATGCGCACTAGATCGGATCGGCCTATGCATTAGACGATTTCTTTTTCACCATTCGCCTACGTACGTAATATTCAACTTGCTTTATGCCGTTATTAGCGTTGAATAACCAGAAGACGAGTAATGATGGTCAGTAGGGCCTATTACTTTAGCGGGGACAGCGCCGTAAGAGCCAAGGACACAGCATCATAGCATAGCTTCGCCCACGTCGAAGCGATTGGTCCGCTCTGACGTCAGCTGTTCGTTTGGCATCTGAGCGGGAGGTTTAAAAGGAGCAGATTGGCGTGTTTCTTTATTATTTTTACCCGACCCGACTTTTTCGGGTAGGAATTGACGGCCCGACCCGAGGTCGGGTAATTTTACCTACCCGAAAATTACCCGTTTTTCGGGTACCCGCACATCCCTACTATAAACATAGTTATTAACAGACATATCTTAAATTTGACGTTGTTTGCGTACACAAGATAAAAAAAACAAAACATGGCAGCACAAAAACTCACTGCCTTTTAAATATGCGGCTGGCTAGTTTCTTCTTACATAATCATGGCGGTGGATTTTATAACGAAGCTTCCGATTGGCTAACAATGGTAAATCCTTGCCACAGACGCAAGTCACGGATAATTCCGAAATCGGAACGAACTGAGTCTACCAAATGTCGGAATGTTTCTTTATGGACGGAATCATTATTCAAAACCACGCGGAAGTCGAGGCCAGT